>PVHY01002455.1:0-67139 GCA_004024945.1 Uropsilus gracilis
TTTTTTTAAAAAAGCTAAAATGTAGGCTGAAACTCATAAAAGAGAAAAATATTCCTTGTCAAAATTACAGCCATTGGTGATGCTGCTAAAATGTCCCACTAAACAAAATAGAAAACTTGCAGCTTCTATAATGATTCAGTGAAGCAGAGAACTTCGGCTTTAATCTGTTATTCATTGAAATTATCTCCGTGATTTCACCTCAAGTCAAAGGCATACTTCATGTCCTTTCTAGTAACCCAGAAAGTGAGAATTATCAGTGATATGATTAAAGTAAATATTATCTTATATAATCAGTAACTAAACCAGGAGGAGTACAAAGCATGTTGCACTCAGATGTTTGTGACTATTCAAATATTGTCAAACTGGGAAATAATGAGACTGCAATGTACATCCAAAAAAGTGTTTACTTGAATAAAAGATCACGATCCCGGTCCACAACCCAGGCAGTCCCAGGATCTGATCAACCAGAGACAGGTGTTGGGGCATTTTCAAAGGGTCAAGGACAGTGACCTGAGCTCAGGTTACTCTTTTTTGTTTTGAAAACTTCAGATTCATGCTTAGACTTTTTATGACTGCTTTTAACAGGTTCACATAAAGGTATAGAGTGAGAGCTTTTGTAATAATCAGCACATGCTCTCGTGGTTCTTTCATAGTCATGGATAAGGTGAAAAGAAGTGATTGCTGAGTCTGAAAATTGGGAGTTACTGAGTCATACAGCATTCAGCAATTAACCCAGAAATCTCAACATGGCAGTTAGAAAAAAAATCGAGTCTATATGATTTAAAGTAGATTCGACAATATATAGGAAATTTCAAGATATACTTAATAGCGTAATTTGTTTTTATATATTAAAAATCTCTTACTCAGCTGAAACGATACTGTAGTTTTTGTGAACACTGAAATGGCATATTAATTTGTGAATAATTTAACAATTCTCCATCTTAAGTGAAACCATTTTTTTTTCTTTCAGAAAGTTAAATTGATTGTTAGGGGGTACTAAGAGAACACTTTAGCTAACTCTGGGGAGGATACCATGCACTTTTTGATTGAATGGTGTTAATGAAAATTAAAAGTATAATGTAAAACAAAATAAAAAGTAGACAAGATTACAGTAATAATATTTGTGGAATTATTTCTGTATCCCATAATGACATTTGACTTCAGTCTGCTGCCCAAGAGTGATTTTAATGTACAGTTGTGGAATGTGGAAGCAGGTAGAGACATGGAGCTTCAGATAAGAGGAGCACCTCCTATTTCTCTAGTCCCCTCTGGCACACTAGAGGGTGGGCAACAACAGCAGGTCTCTTACCTGTAACCTAGCTTCCTAACCTCTTTGGAATGTCCTAAGAGACATATGACCTGGACATGCTTCCCAGGATCCCCATTCTGTGGGCTAGCCTCACAGATAGCTATCAATCTCTTCCGTCCCAATTTCTTCTTCATTCCACACGCAACCCCTAATATACATTTAGTAGATATGGGGTCCACATGAAGTTGTCCGGTGCTAAAAAAGGATTCCTTTTGATACCAGGATGAAAGGGGAAGAAGCCGCCAACTAGCAAGCCATAGAACGGAAAAAAAAAAAAAAAAAACCCTTTAAAATGTGATCTGCCACCAGCTTTTTTACCAGCTCTGTCTCACCTGCATGCATAGACAAAGTCACAAAACAGTTTAACAACAGGATTTTATTAACAAGGAAAATTAACTGGGAAAATGAAAAGTCCTCACAGCCACTAGTGGACAGTTATCTTGCCCCAGTCACCATTTAGTCCAAAAGTCCCAAACACAGTCCAAGATGGTACCCGTTTTCCCTCCAAACCTGAGGTAGGCACTGCAAAAGTCCAATCTCTCTTCGGCATCTTCTCTTCGCTTCTCTTTGCCCAGTGTTCTGCGCTGCTCTGCTTTTCCACAATTGCTAATGCACAAATCAGTTTTCCAAATCCCTGGTCATCTCCAGGCACCAGCTCACCATGCCACCTAGCTGCGGTACCACACTCTCCACACCGGCCACTCTTCTGCCAGCTACCATGGCTTCTTGCCACCTCCAGGGCTTCCCCTGGCAGGCCACATGGGTGTGTTCTCTGTCTGCCATTCTTGTCTTCTTCCCTTTTTTTTCCTTGCTCCTTCCTTTTATTTGCCTTTGGCTTGTCTTGCTTCTTCTCATGTGTCTTTCTCTCAGACACCACCCACCAGGGTATTTTGACACCATTAGAATTTTTACCTGCATCACTCACAACTCTGTATCACTTTAACTCCCCAGTGAGCTCTCCAAAAGTGGTGGCTAGTAAAACCTTAGATAAGAGAAGGGTTTCTCAACTCTAAATGCACACCAACATTCTTGTGATTGGAGATCTTGTGAAATGCAGATATGATTTCAGCAGATTTGGATTGGAAATTGAGAGTCTACCTCTCTGATCATTTTCCAGGTAGTATCAGTGCTGTGGTTTTGATACATACTTGGAGAGCAGGTTCTTGGGGACACTTCAGACCCTCTGCTGGTACATATATAATGTGTTCGGGTAAACAAATACATGTTCTGTACCAGAATTTCTGAGAACTAATTCTGTCCTTTCCCCAAAAGTTTGTCTTGGATTCTGATCCTAGGAAGCAGGAAATAAAGGAACTCAGGTTACCTCTTAAATATCTTAAGACTGTTCTACTTTGTAAGAGAGGAAGCTAGGAAATTTAAAGACAGGTTATATTTAAGAAAAAAGTTTGGAAAATGACTAAAGTATTCTGAATTATACAGCAAGTCTAAGTTTTAAAAAGTACTACCTCCAGCTTATATAAGAAAGCAAAAGCAAATAAAAACAAAAACATTCAAAACAAAACAAAAAAATTCAGTAGGTAAAAATTCAAGAAAATTAAGCCAAAAACTAAATTTGAAGTTCCTACAGCTCAACATCACTAGCAATAAGGGAAATGCAAATCAAAACCACAATGAGATAGTGCTTTACACCACTAAGAATGGCCCACATCCAAAAAACAAGCAACAACAAGTGCTGGCATGGATGTGGAGAAAAAGAAACTCTTACGCTGCTGATGGGAATGTAAACTGGTCCAGCCACTATGGAAAGCAGTGTGGAGGATCCTCAAACTAATGAAAATGGAACTACCATTTGATCCAGCAATCGCTCTTCTGGGAATCTACCCAACGAAGACCTCAATGCTTATTCAATGGGACACCTGTAAACGGATGTTTACTACAGCATTATTTATAATTGCAAAGACATGGAAACAACCCAAATGTACCAAGAAAGATGACTGGATGAAAAATATGTGAATATTTCTCACCAATTAAAAATGACAAATTTGATGAACTTATGATAACATGGATGTACTTAGAAGAAATCATATTAGCAGAAACAAGTCAGAAAGAAAAAGACAGAAACCAAATAGTTTCACTAATGTATGGGATATAGGAAAAACAAGCAAAATGACAGGAGAAAAAGTCAAAATAAATAAACTAAGAACCAAACTAAAGTACACAACTGGGAAGGGGGAGAATTGGGAGGCAACTATCAGGGAGGGAAGGACGTAGGTGATCTCTGGAGAATATAAAGATGTGAAATATATATGTATATATATCTATATATATATATATAAATTAATTTACTTAAAAATGAAGTTCCTGCAAATACATGTACACAAGGAGAAAAGAAGGAATATTTAGCATTAAAGATAAAATAACATAAAATGCTAGCTATCAAGATAAGACAGCAAGAGAATTTTATGAACATTTTATGTTGAAGAAAATTCAGAAAAAGAATAGACCTGATAAGAAAGGCATAAAGTTTGTTATAACTAGAAAAAGACTAAAATTCAGAAAAGCATTCCTTGTAGATCTTTAGATAGAATAATTGAAGAAATTAAATCTGCAAAATTAAAATACTAAAAACCTAGCTCCCCTAAAAACTCATGTCAGTGAAATATTTTAAACTTTTGAGACTACATAAATAAATCATCTAAATATCAGATATTACCAAGAGACTTAAACCTCTACACTAAAGGAAAATTTAATGGTATTTCCATACAACTAAAGTTTTATTGCTATAATCATTATTTAATGTCAGAGCATCATCAATATATTAGGAGTATGCTTATTATAGAATAGATGCTTCTGTATGAATTTATGATTCAAGCTAAAAGACAAAACCCCAGAAAAGAAAAAAACACACTCAGAGGAAGATCCAGAAATCATTTTCCCTACAAAACTTTAAAATATTCTACATTGGAGTAAAATTGTAGTGTCAATCCTTGGGAAAGATTATGAAAAACTAAGAATATGTTTGCCAAAAAGTTGACTTGAGAATCTGCAAAGGGAACATAATAATTTCTGTCCTAGTTACTCTAGATCTGAAATACTCCTTTAGTATTGAGTAACTCATGATAACATAACATGGAGAAATTATCCATTATTAACACAGAGGGGTAAATTAAGCATTTTGGAAATAAGCTATGTTTCAGCTCACTAATATTCTATTGATTTAATTGAGCCCTGTTGTACTGAATGGTACTTTCATGGGAGGGAGGATATAATGCATCTACAAGGCACTTGAGACAACAGGGAATATTTTACTCATCTGAGAGCATACTTACAGATACTACAGTGATAACAATTGTCTAGTGCCACTTCACACAAACACCTCTCTACATCTCTATGTATAAATTCACTTTTAAATTTGTCACTAGAAGGGTGATTTTTGCACACTTAAAAAATGTTCAGAAAGCAAAAGTTATTCTAAAAGAAAATTATGCTTTAAAGTACAAGAGTTCTTCAAATTGCTTGAAAGCATCAACAGTATCTTTTGCAGGCACTGTAGTGTCCAATTTAAATCATTGTGTGCATGTTTATAGCTGTGTGCATTTTGAGATGGATTGGGAGCAGCAATATATGTTTCTATGGAAATATATATACATTGCGAGTGGTAGACATGCATGAAAAAAATGTCTTGTCCCTGTTCTAAGGTCATCAAAAACCAGGATTCACTTTCAAATTCTAACCTCTCTTCTGACCACAATAAATAACTCTTGGCTCAGACTTTCTGGGCCAGGACCTCATTGGATCTCCCTTCTGCTTAGAGGACGTGGCCTCATTAAAGATAAGTTAGGCTATCTCTAACCACCCTGCCTGAAAGGGCTTTAGCAGCACTATCAAGGCAGACACAAATATCCTTTGATGTAGCTATCTAACCTTTAGGAATTTATTTTTAAAAATAATCATTGATGTATGTGGACTAAAGGTATATATTTAAAATGCATTTCAAATCACTGCTTACATTAGCAAAAACTTAGAAGCAAACATACATATTTAATAATAAAGGGTAAAATGAATTTGGGGGTATACTTACAGGTAAGTGCTAAATATGAGTGATGTAGAAACATTGACTGGCATTGAAATAACAGTTGTTCAATTTAAGTAAATTAAAAAAATTATCAGTCAGGTTACTATTATTCCATTTTTTGTAATATAAATAAATTTATATATTTATACTTTTGCAACATAACTAAGAAATAATGAGACATTTATATAAATGTTTAAAATAAACTCTAGGAAAAAAATGAAATTTGTGGGCGGTAAGAGTTTTATAATCTATGTGGGAAGATAAGATCAGAGATGATCTTTATTATTTGTGGTTTTCCCTATCATTAAAAAAATCATATAATTCCAGGTATTGTGTATAGATAGATATAACAATAACACACATATGGAATATAGATATAGATATCTATACATCACCATATAGGCATAGACATATACACATATTTTCTTCCTAGCAGGAAATAACTTTGAAAAATATGCAATGAGGCTGTTGAAAGCAGAGGGAGAAAGTTTTAAGCAAATGAAACAAAGTCAACGGTTGTCAAAATAAGAAAAGGTAACAACTTACAAGGAGAAAACTTTAGTTTGTTCTCAAGGGAAAGGAAGAGAAGGGTAAGGAGGAATAATGTGTTGACTGCAAGGACAGTGTAGGAAATCAGTCACTGGAAGTTCCTCAAAGTAGAATGTTTAAAGCATATCTTAAGAATAAAATACTTTTACATTTGTTGTGTATTCCTTAAACTCCAGTCAAAAATGTTCAGAAAAGTTTAATATGCTCATGAAGGTTTTGTGGAAGAATCCATTTCTTGGTTCAATTTCAGACAGAGCTGAGTTTTCTGCATGTGTGTGGGTGCAAGCCAGATTTGGAATACCTAAGGAAGAAATTAGATGTAGAGGACCTGTGAGAACCTAAGCCTTGAGAAATTCACAAACATCTTGTTGAGGGCTCTGTTTTTCATAGGACGTCCACAGAGAATGCAGGCAGCAGGTACATTAATTGTGCTTATTGCTCCACTATCTTGGCGAGTCAAAAGGACAGAGCTTCAAACTAAAGAAAATCATTTTTGAGTCTTAAGAACTGATGGAATTTGCCTGGTTCTTTTTGGAACTTGTTTGGGACTCACCACCCATCTCATGATTTATTTCTTTTGGAATTGGAGTATCTATCTGATACCTGTCGCACCATTACACTCTGGATGTACAAAGTTTGTCTGTTTTCACAATGAGGAAACAGCTTTGTCTCAGGCTAAATCACATATCTGATGCAGATCATATTAAAGGTAACCTTAGAATATAGATGCCAGGATTCATAGAAGAAATATTTGGTAGCTGTTGAGGTGGGATAAGTGTGTTCTTCTGTCAAGAAGACATGAAATTTGGCAGGGGTGGGGGAGGATTGGGTGCAAAACTCTATTAATTGTGATGCCTCAAAATTCTTGTGTTTAAACTTGACCCCTTCCCCGCCACGGTGGATTATGTATAGGAGGTGGGAACTGTGGGAGAAAATTAGGTCTAGCTGACATCATAAGGATGGTGTTTCTCATGATGAAATTAGTGCCTTATAAGAAAGAAAAGCCACACATATCTTTCCCCTGCCTTCAGCCATGTGAGGATGCACAGAGTAGGTGTCAACCTAAAAGCCAGGAAGAGGACCCTGATGGAGAAACTGAATTGACCAATTCCATGGTTCTAGCCTTTCCAACCTTCAAAACTGTGAGAAATTAATATCTGTTGTTTAAGTATCCAGTCTCTGACATGTTGTTATGGCAGCCCAAGATGACTAACAATAGAAATTAGAGTACAGCTGAAGCTAACTTCTGGGTTACAATTTTAAATCAAACTTTTATAATATAGATGCAAAAGTTAACCTAATTTATGCCACTTGCCTTTCAGAGAGAAATTCCAATTGTTACTGTTCCTAGCCTAACCTTTTTATTTTTTCAGCCTTTTTATTTTTTAGTATTTCCATATCTTACTGACTTGTTATTTCAACCTAGCCCCCCACTTTTGTTAGAATGCCTGTATATTGGTATGTTGCCAGCCTATATCCAAAAGTGATGTAGCCCCATCCAGATTTCTGTTTCCCTCCTTAATTTGTTTTAAAAACTGTTACAAGATTCACACTCTAGTTTTTAAGCCTTAATACTATTTTGCTTTTAAAGATTAGTACTCAACACCTCTAGGTACAGAGAGAACCCTTACCTTCCTGCTCTGATTTTCTCACCTACATTTTCTCATCTACAAAACTGAATTCTGCTTGACTACTCATAGAAATGTTAAAGATTGGGAGGAAGGGGCTATTTCTTTCAGCAGGAAATTGTGGCCTTATGCCAGTTGGACTAGTAGTTTTTATGATGTTCCTCACACTTAAAAATCAACAAAAAATTGGAAGAAAGTATTGAGATTCCTAAAGTTCAAACTGAAATAAATGCATTTTAAAAAACCATAAAAATTGTTAAATGTATGAATGATGAAGAGATGGCAACACCCATACACAGGACTGCTGAGATCATTCTCCAAAAAATTACAGAGAATATTATTTCTTTATTTGGAATGAAAGTCATAATTCAGCTTTATGTGATTTGCTTCAGAAAATTTGACTTAGTCAAAAAAATCGCTAACCTCTCTCAGTTTATATTCCTTATAATATAAACTTATAATATAATCCAAATGATTCTTAGCTATAGATGTAAAATAAAATATTTTATTCCTTAACTTCATATCTTCTCATGTTTTCCCTTGTTAAGCCACAACCAGATTTCCTAAACACAGAGGTTTATCTCAGGGCAGATCCCTCCCTGTTGTCATTATTCTAGCTAACATCTCTATAGTTCTCTCTTTTTCCTTGCCTCTTTTCTGGGTAGACTCCCAGAAATTTTTGAAGTGACTTACTCTCTGACTTGTAGAATATTTATAAACAACCACATTTATTTGAGAAGTAAGAAAGTTTTCCCCCAAGTGCCTTTTGGAGTCAATAGGCAGACAGGCAGATAGGACATGACTTCTAAATATTTAGCTTAAATCATCTTCCTAAGGAAACTCAGTGAGACACAATCATAATGATAGAGATTTATCCAAAACCTATGCTTCTCTGAGACGTGATGAAAACCTTGATTTGTCCTATCTGACTGCTGACAAAAAATGAAAATGTTTTTTCTGAGTAAACAATATTTAACCATTCTATTGGCATGCTTGCTAAATAGAACTCAATTTTAGTTCTTATTTTCCTCAAAATATAATTTATTATTAAGACTTCATATTTGTTAGATGATTGTACCTTTGACCATTAGTGTATAAAAGCTACAACTCAACAGGATTTGTCACAACCAACAAGGGATATTATCCTCTATATATAGAAAGGATAATGTTTTATATATATAAAACATTATATATATACAGTATATACAATATATATACAATATATACACTATATATACACAATATATATACTATATATATATACAATATATATACTGTATATATATATTTATATATATATATATTCACCAATTAGTCATCAATGAGCATAGAGGCTGTTTTGGTTAAGATTTGTAAGAGAGGCTAAAACATTTTTGGAAACAAAGTCAAGGATACAAATGATTATGTAAGAATTTTAGCAAAGTACCATATGTCTTTGCAAGGTGATGCTTTGCTAAGTTTCTGTGAGTGAAAATGGTGTGTAACAATCTCTAACCCAATATTGTCACCACTACCTCTTATACATCTGACTTGCTAGTTGACAGAGCTGATTTGCTAGGGAAAAGCAGAGGAAGTGTTGAACACTACTATAGATGATCTCTCTGCACTTTCTCACAACAGAATGCAATCATTCATATTTTCAGTATTTCTTATGAACAAATGAAGAGCAATTACATAAATAAAGTAATTTGGCTAAGTCCTGTGCCTGCTCACTCGATCCAATTTCAGCCTCCCCATCATTATGTGGAAGCCAGTGCATCCAAGCAAGTCTACAGATAGTCATAACTAACAGCAGAGCAACTCATTATTTGGTGGATTTAATTATGGTATGCTTGGGTCATTTTAATCCTCAGGTGGCATTTTTCATCTTACAAGAAGGACTTTGGTCTCAGCTCTGAATAATTTCCTTTAAAACTGAAAAATTGTCCTCCTTATTCTTCCCCTAAAATGCAGTTTCCTAAGTGGAAAGGAAACTCTTCTTTCAGTTTTCTACCCTAAAATTATGTGTTAGGAAATTGAGGTTGTGTTGAGTACATATCTAATAGCTACATATATTTTTATGTATATATAATATATATAGCTATATATATACATATATATGTATATGCATAGATATACATATATATTCAACTAATCACTGGATCTACAATTCTAACTTAATGCTAGATACTACTCCCCTCCAATTTCTCATTTTCTAAATACTCTGTTGAGACAGTTATTAATTTGATAATATTTTTCCATTAGATTTCTTATAAACATAGCCAAAACATATCATTTGTCTATCCTTTTCAAATAAATATACAATACCAAAGACTCTCCCGTTGTATTCCTAGTAGAAAACCCAACATATCATGAGAGATGGCTCTAATGCAAGCATTTCTCTGCTTTTATCCAGTTTGATCTTATTTCTCTATTAGATTTCTACTTACCAGGCAAAGAGTGGTCATTCAAAAAAAAGTGTACAATTATGTCTAAATGAATTGTTCTTGCAAAATGTCTAGGAGATTGTCCTCAGATACTCTTTTCAGGAAAATATTTTTATCCAAAACCAGTTAGATACAAACATATTTTTGTTAAGAACTGTCTATGTAGAGATTATAATTTGTTGACTGAATAAATGCCGGTATAATTAGGAGTTAACTAGTCAAGAGGTCCTTAGAAATTCAAATGTCACATTTGAAATAAAAATATGAGATATCTAGACTGTTTCTCTTACAGGTTTAAACTTGTATGAAAACCAAAATATAAAAATTAATCTCGATAAATGCCATTATTAGCATTACATTTGAATGACAGAAGCCATGAGCATCTTATTACTAAATCAACTAAATCAAAGTGAGATGTTGCAGGTAAACCATTATCATTTATTGAATAACCAATGTATTTATTCAATAAGCCATCAAGTAGCAGGCTTTATAATGTTATGTTCTGGCATGGCAAAAATCACTGTCAAACTATCTCATCCTCAAGAATTTATAACATAGTAGTAGTAGAAAGAACTAAAAATATTAAAAATGTATTTTAAATGTGCTAGTAATATCTCCATACCTGATTCTTTGAAAGCATCCTTTCTACCAGTGTTAGAGGCAGCAGGTGATTAGGAAGTAGGTCTTAAGCTAAAGACTATTCTTCTGAGAAAGTAAGAACATGAGAGAAGTCACATGAAAGCAATCTGAGAATGGCAAGAGAATTAATTAAGTTGGAAGAAACTAGCAGCAAAGATGATTATGGAAAGCAGCATTTACCCATTCATTAAGCAAACACTGAATGCATACCATATAGTCTGGAAACTTCTGAATAGAACTTTTACAAAGGGAAAGAAAAAGTAAAGCGAAGTAAAATAAACATGAAAGGAAAAAAAAACTGCACTGAAATGGGAATGTGTAAAAAGATGGGAGATCTTCATCAAGCACAATGGGTAAATGCAGCAGAACCACAAGTGATGAGTGATATGAACCTAGATAGTGCTAAAAGATAGACTGGTTTTAATGCCTTAGGTATTTGGGCTTTAACACATAGGAAATGGACCTTCACATTCTTAAACATTCTTTATAAATTTATTTTCATTATTTTCCTACAACCTTGGTTACCTTTGTGTAATTATCAATGCCATTATGTTTAGCCATCCCTCCTCCTCTCTCATTCCATCCGCCTTCAGGTCACTCAACTCCCCTCTCTTTGCAAGCTCTTGGTCAATAACATTCTTGCTTGATGTTTGGACCATTGGTCTCTCTCTTTTCTGGTAAATTTCCTTTTCCTGCGTGAGGAACTGAGCTCCGTGGTGGTCCATGCTGCTTCAAATTCTTAAGGGTAGCTTTGATGCAGTACCCAGTCCAAGATCGTCTGGAACCTCTTGTAGGGCATGTGTGTGGCATTGCTCTTTAGGCTCCTTTATTGTGGTATTTCCTGCGGTGACATTGAAAGTCCCCTTTTCTGTGTGGTCACTAGGATTCATACGTCCTCATTCATGCTGGCTGCATCCTCTGTTCTGGTGTCTGTCCACTGGTGCTACTTCGAAGCCTAATACTTCTGGTCTCTGGTGTTGGGATCTCAAGTTTCTATCATTAGCAGTAGACTAGTTCCCTGGTGGGAACAGACTTCAGGAGGAGGTTTACCCAGCTTCTCTCCACTCTCATGGTTTATAGCTCTGTCATGGATCCACTGCCCCTTCGAGGTGTCTTTCCTTCCCCAATAGAAAAGGAGGGTGTTTTGCTCACGTTGGCTGTATCTCTGATTCAGGGGCTTGATTCTTTAGCTCCTAGGATCATAGATGAATCTCTTTGCCAGGTCACTTCTGTAACTAGCCTCACAGTCTTGTTCCATGGTTCCAATCTTGCTCAATTTGGGTCCTACCCAGGTAATGATTATGCCCAGGGCCTTTGTTTATTCTTTTTTCCTGTGTGTCTACTGGTGGATTATTGGTTTTCTCATTCCCAGTGAGATCTGACAGAAGTGGTAATGGACCAGAGGGGGATCTCCCCACTTCCTACTCCCACAGCCCACCCTGGAAGAGGTTTCAACCTGCTCCTGGACACATAAGGAGCAAAAGACTGCCCTTCCACAGCCTAAAATTCCCAGGTCACCACAGAGGGGCTTGGGGTCCTCTCCCAAAAGCAGGCTTGCCTGTGGGGAGTTTAGCTCTGATCTGGCTGAAACTATTCCAGGAATAGATAACACAATAACCACCACAATAATAACATTGATAACAACCCAACACAATAACCAGCACAATAATAACCCAACACAATAACCCAGCACAATAATAACATTGACAAATATCTGCAACATTAAATTTGCCTATTGAATGACTTAGTTAACCTGTTTCTTTTTTCAAAGTGATTATTCTTTCATCTCTTTTCTTTATCGTCCAAAGTAGCCTGGAAGAAGAAAGTGAGGAAAATTATTTTATATTCTGAAATACGTCTTGAATTCAAGAAAAAAAAATCAAGGGATGGAATGGATAAATGTGCAAGAGCTAAGAAGAGAAGGAAACATGCTGTATCCCTGGAGCTCCCTTCAATAAAGAGATGAGCCCTCCCAGAACTTGACCTGTGATCAAGAAGAATGACTGCAGCAGAGTGACTGATGGACATTTGGGGCTGCACACCTTTCCCTAGAGAGAAATTAGAAGCTTCAACAGAGCTAAGTTGCTCAGTCTGAGTAGCAGTAACTTGAATTTACACATAAGAAACTTGAAGATCTATAACTTGATTTTGGTAATGCTGGAGTGAGATGTCTTAGCTTTTTTTTTTGGAGAAATTTTATAGAATATTTTGAGTTTTTCATGTCTCTACTGATGTGCATTTAAGTGGTGCACCAATGTAAAATTAGTCTTCAGTATAATTTTCTAAGTGTAATTATATGTAATTGAAGAGAAATAAGAGTTGCTCCCACTTTAAGGTGGTACTCATATCATACCATCATTTATGATTCATATGATAATAATACCCACAGCATAATAGGATCAAAATGCCTCTTTCTAAGAAAGTATGCTAAGTGACATAGTACGCTGAACTATTAAATGGGAAAGGCTCCCTGCAAAATGTCCAATGTTTGCAAGCTAGGTTAAATTTTAGAACCTGTTGAAAGACAATTTTCCACGAGTTTCTCACATTTCTGAAGTGAGTCATAGCCTACCCTTTGATTCAAGTCATTATCTATCCTTTGTACCAAACTGTCTTTTCAAGGATGTTTGTATAACAAAGAGGCTGGGGAAAGGCAGTGGTTTCCTTTAGAACAAAAAATAGGTTTGCTTACAATCTTGAGATTTATCTTCAGAGGAAAATCTCAGAGGTTTCATTAGATTGTTCATTATAAACATAAACATTATAAGCATGCAATCTGTTAACTCTGTACATTCATTCTCCTATTGCATATATTATATGTTCAGGCATCTACCTGGGTTCATTCATATTACCCCCATGGAACTAGGGGGTAAGGAAAACCGACATAAACATGCTAATATCTGTGCTATTTACTATGCCATGAATGATAAATTTCTTTGTCTCCATCTCAAGACTCTCATGTCTTCTCTCAACCTGCATGAATCTGCCACAAACTCAAATATTGTTATTTTTATTCCAAGAAGAATAAAATCTCAGGTCCTTCACATATTAAGCAGAGACAAATGGTCAAAAGCAATTATGATTGTTTGGGGGTAATATTTTATTAGGGTGGGTCTCAACATGACAACTTAATAGTAATCATATCAAACTATATTACATTTCATATGTCCTAAAGAAAATGAATCTATTATTCAAGAAGAATGGTGCCCTGATTCAGCTTTCCTAATTCTGTGAGAATACACTCCAAAATTAATAGGAGAGTTGTTTTTTGAATGACATTGGCTTTCTATCACTCAGGCACCAATTGGTAAGATGTCCTCCTTCTTCAGTATGCCTTGTGGGTGTTGTGGAAATAGAATCTGCAAGGAAGACCATGAGTTTGGTCCATTACTGACACTTTTCTGACACTTTCAAACTAGATGAATAAAAGCTAACTATTCTCTTGCAGTTCTAGCTGTTTATTCTTTAGGAAAAAATAAATAATATCTGGTTTTCATGTTTATTATGAAAAATATATGTAGAAAGGTAAAATACATCAATAGAGAGGTATCTTATATAAAAATATGTTTTATGTATGTAGGTGTAACTTGATTCTCACTTAAGATGGTAGATCTTTGTCAGTGTGTTAATACAAATGATACCTGAAATTTGGAATTCAGTTTGTAGGAATAAAAGTATTAGTCTTGATTATAAAAAACAACATACTTACATTTTCATATAAGTAGTGCTTCAGAGCCAGCATTAAGTTTCACGCAATCACAGTTTCTGTTTTCTGTGGCATTTCCTAGCAAACATGTATACCTGCAATATAATACCTCTTTGTGTTCACTACATTGCAACTTAATATACTATTTTACTCATTTGTTCAGTATACATTTAACATGGGAAAAATGGGAAATACTTGCCTACTCTCTACCAATTTGGCAGAGAGAAGCAAATAATTAAAATTGAATAGGGCAATTTAATCCACTTGACACTTTTATGTAAGGCCAGGATATTGTAAAGATCAAATAGGATGATAATTGATACAATAGAGGCAGATAGAGACCACCCTCTCAGCTCATTGAAGAAGGGACTATCTCACTCAGGAGCCACAACCCAGGAGAGGACAAATTTAAGGAACTCCAACTCTATGCTTTTTTGATGAAAGAAAAAATCATGGTCAGCCCTCCAAAGAATAGATCTAGAATGTTGTTGGATTACTCAGAAAATCTATGCATATGTGGTAATGGCCATCTCTTCATTCCCTCTTAAAGCAATAATGTTGGGTGAGAAATACGGTAACACTTGCTTCAGTTCTTGCATAGGTTGTCTCATCCTTGCTCTTGATTACAGTATTTCCTTCTATCTTAAAAATGGATCCATTGCTCATTTCCTCTCCTTAGTGCAAAAACTCTTCATCTAGAAATTGTTGGCTTTTCATACATTAAAAGTCCCTCAAAAGCTTGCAGACTTTGGAAGGTGCACACAATATACAGTATATTTTCCTGAAGGTAAAAAGACGTTAGTTAACCAAAATCCTATGCATGCAAACACACACGTGGAGATTATGAAAAATTGTTCCAGAAATGAAATGTATTCATTTCTCCCTGTCATTCATTGTCCTCCAGTTCCTGTTAAAGAAACAACTTTTGACCATCGATTAGATCACAGCAACTTACTGTCCCTGACACAGCTTCCTTGCTCTGGGATTTTCTGCCCCTATCCCTGCCCTGCTGGATCACAGAAACATCATTGCTGTGGTTCCAGAAACCCTCCCAAGTCACTCTACCAGGTGCTCAAGACACTGATGTCCTATTCAGTGGGAAAGATGGAACTTTTAACACTAACCATGACTTCCTGAAAGAGAACTACTGGAACTAGAGGCACATGACCTTCAAAACAGCACAAGTGGACTGTTTTCTTTCTTTTCATTTCAGTCCAACTTGTATAGCAGAGGATGATCTTTTGATCTAATTGCATCTGCCATTTCTCAATGAACACTGAGGTAAGACACACAGCATCTGGCCATGCATTAGCCAACATAATTCCCTTTTTCTCTCTCTCAATTCTTTATCCTGCTTCCTCTGCCTGTGAAAATAAATCCTTTTTCTTTCTGTCTCTATGGTTTTGGGTCTTGTTCAGCATTTGGAAGCATGTGGGTGAAGGTTCACTAACTCTTCCGTTTCCCCAGGGGTTGTGCCCTAATAATTCTTCAAGAGCACATTGTACATGAACACTTGCCATTCCTCTTTTATCTTACTTCACTTCTCCTCATCTTATTGCAATGTTTCTGGGGAAAAGAGTTAATGCTTACTGCACTTACTATTTGCAATTAATGCTTAAGCCCACTACATTCTAACTTCCAATATCACAGCTATTAATTCAGATTGCAAAAGTTACAGTGTGTTAAGTGAATGGTAAAAAAAGAAACTATATAATCTTTTCTTTCTTGATAACTATAACTGTTTCCAGACCATCTCACTGTGTTAAGCAGGGCAACTTAATTTTCTACCCCATAATCTATTCTAAATTTAATCTTGCATATTTATATATTCATCACAAAATCCATTACAATAGAAATTTAGAATTTATTTTACAAAAGATTCAGGAAGTTCTACAAAAGAAAATGCAAAATTGAAATTCTGAACTCAATAAATTTTACAATAGGTTAGATAAAGCACAAGAGAATATTAGTAAACTGCAATATAAGTGAATAGAGAATATTCATCCAAAGCACCAAGAAAAAATCAAAAAGAAAAATAGAGAAATGAGCATAGATGCATACAGAACATATGTATGAACCTCAATCATATTCAGAAATCTCAGCAAGAATCACTTAGTAATTCTTAAGGAAAATGCTTGTTAAAGATCTTAGGTCATGTGGAAAACAGTACTAACCAAAACGTAACTAACAAATATAACTATGGAAAGTAATCAAAATATCTGTGAAAATTATCAGAACTATTAAATTAAAGAGATAATCTTATATATCAAATGTCTTATAAGTCCGCATAGTTGCTTTTTGTTATTTACAACAGTAATGTGTTATGAAGTTTCCTCAAATACTGAATCATTGTTCATGGGGAAAACGTAATTGCTGGTCTTTTTACACAACATTTTTATCAACCTGCCAATATAACTTCCTTTTATGTGTGTTTATATCTAAATACATTTTATTTAGTTTATATTGTCTTTTCATTAATATTGAATTCACAGTCAACAGTACTATAGCTCATGATCAAATGAAGTTGACAAGGAAAAATTACTAGAACCAGAAGCAGTTGAGAATGAAGAATTTTCTCAGCCTTGTTGTCCAGTCCCATCTAATGCCAGGTGTAAAGTCACAATGACCTGATCAGAACCCACATCACCTGTCAGGGATCGCCAACCTCTTGGTTTGTGCATAGACACCAGCTACCAAATATAAAATCCACTCTCCCCTGACTTTGGGGGCTCAGCCTTTCTGGAGCCATCCATTGCCCACCCATGTAAAGGAATAAAATCTCTTCCCTCCATCTCTCTGAGTTGTTGGCTACCTTTCTGGGACCATTCCTACAAAAAAAGTGAATTAAACTAAGATTTCTCCAGAAATCATTTCTAAGAAAATGACAGCTTCTTCTAGTCAGAAACACTACACATCACTATTCTTGGGGACCACTTAAGTGACAAAATTAGCAATAAAAATTGTAAAAATTAGTGGCATTAAATATGCTGTTTGAAGGATATTTTTAATAGTCTGAGAGCTGATTTGTTTAGCATCAACTTGTTCAACTGTGAACTTGTACACCAGTTAACTCCATTTTTTCTGCTGCTTCTACATATGTATATTTGTGAATGGCCTGTCAAATGCTATGTGTTGGTCTGAAATTACAGATAAATTCAGTAAGCAGATAAGTACACAAATACACAATCTGTAACTAATGAGACTCAGACCTGTGCACACGTGTAAACAAACATATATGTGTACACACATATAACTTATATTTATATAATTTATCTTTAGATTTTTATCATTTATATTTATTACATATTATAATGAGGCATACAGAGATTGACAAATATCTTAAGGAAAAAAATCTTAATTAATGGGTCATTCCTTCTTTCATTGTACTTGAACACTCCTAACTCTCAAAGTACTGATTTTCTTTGGGGTTTTTTTTTTCTTTTTTTTGAGACTAGGTATCGCAATTTTTGTCCATGGACCCACAGGCTCACGTTGCCCGTGGTACCACGGACGCAAGCAATCCCCAGCCTCAGCTTCCCAGGTAGCTGGGATTACAGGCACACGCCACCACGCCCAGCTATTTTTGGGGACTAGGTCTCGCTATGCTGCCCCAGGCAGAACTGGAACAGCGATCCCCACCTGGCCACGACTCTCTAAGTTGTCGCTTATAGGCACGCGCCACCATGCCTGGCAATTTTCTTTGTTTCTATGTAAGTTATTATCTTCTAGCAGTACTATATCTCATGATCAAGAGTCACTATTGTGACTATTGTGACTCTTGATCATGAGTCACTATTGTGACTCTACTAGTGTACTCTTCAATTTATTCATTTATTCATTTTGTGTTTTCTTCTGCAATGATATAACTTTCACAAATACAGGGATTTTTATTTTTTCATTGATGCTTCCCAAGCAAACAATGAGAAGGAAATTATTTTTACCATGCCTCTCTTACTTTGTGCTAAAGTTTGTGGTCTATGGTGCTTTATATAGGATATAATAAGATAGCATTTGTAAATTAGTGGCAAGAATACTGAAGAAGTAAGGACTAAGAATACTGAAGAAGTAAGGCTTGATTTTCCACTTTAATAATTTCTTATTTTGACAATCTAATTATTCTCAGTTAACTCTGACATGGCATAATAGTAACAATTACCTTCCACACATCCCAGGGTTACTAACATCAAATTTAACAAGATAATATTTATTCTAAGTAAACATAAAGTCATCATCTTATTAAGCATTCAAAGGTAATTTTATTATAAATGATTTCAAACTAGAAATTTGTAGATATTTATACCTAAGCATAACAAAAATACATTTTCTTAGATTTTCCCTTACTTTTATCTTACTATTACTATTAATTAATATTAATATTCAAGTAATATATACATTAGTTATCTGCTGTGACCCTGAAATTTCTACCCAAGATTGCAACAATTTCAAATATTTTACTGAAATATTATCAAAATCAAGAAAATAAGACAATAAAGATTCTAATTAGTTTTAAAAAATGGATAGAAACAAGATATACATTTATACATACATACACATATGTGTGTATACACACAGGAATTATTAATTGACATAAATGGTATATTAGAAAAGTTAATTATTGAAAATAAATACTCCAAAATTTAAAGTCTATATTATATATTTATACACACACACACACACACACACACACCTACCTGTATACATAAAAGTAGATGCACAGGGGCGGAAGATGAAATCCTTTTATGAAATCAGGGACAGTAGCTTAATTTCTCTCTTCTTATGATGGGATTGTTTTTCTCATGAGATTTTGGCAGGCCCTTAAAATTGATGTCATTTTTGATTAATTCTTTTTGTACTCTGATGACAGCTAATGGAATGATTTGAAAGCTATTTGCCTTACAAAAAAGATCCAATATAGCTGCCTTTTGTGCCCTTTCTTAAAGCTTTTACTTCTTTTTCTTGAAATAATTAGTAAAAGAGAAGAAAATTTACTGTAATTACTAAGCATTATAAACTATATCTGGGTGCCTGACATTAACAGTAGCTGTCATTAAAATTAGATCACTTGTCTCACTTTAAGGAAATGTTACTTTTTACTATCTTGATGATATAATCTGAAAAATATCTTGACAGGATACTAATTCTGAAAACAGAATACAGTCCTTCAATATGTACTTATTTTTGCCTTATTCAGATATATATAAGGTGATTAAATATATAAGGTGATTAAAGTCTATTAAATTCTTATGATTGACATAAGAATGGATCAAAGCTATCAATTATTTCTTAAGAATCAGCAGAGTTCAAACATTATAATAAGAAGTCAATTTTCCAAAAAACCAAAAAATAACGGTAAAAATATTCTTTCAATCATATTTAAATGCTCAATTGATTTGCTTTGGTGACAAGATTTACTGTCATATTTAGAATATTTTTGCTGATTAAGTGGCATTTTCTTATATTACCAAGAAATGTATGTCTTGTTTAATAAATGTGATCAGTCTATTGTTATATGCAAACAGCATAAACATTTATAGGCAAAGGAAACAAATAAGTAGTGTGAATAATAAAGACCTAACTCAAAATATTATATATGGAAATCCAAACTATTTCTCTAAACATGAAAATATGTGACTACCTGAGGACCAAAGATCTTAAATTACCTTAGTTAAACATTCTTTACAGAGGCAAGAAAATTCATAAGCTATACAAACATAAATGTTTTTAATTTGTTGAGTAATTAAATGGTCTTTAACAGCAAAATTTTATGTTATGCTTTTTATATTTCCATGCTACATAGGATACATAATTATAGTTACTATGAAAACCAATA
The DNA here is from genome assembly GCA_004024945.1 of Uropsilus gracilis. Classification (NCBI taxonomy): domain Eukaryota; kingdom Metazoa; phylum Chordata; class Mammalia; order Eulipotyphla; family Talpidae; genus Uropsilus; species Uropsilus gracilis. Next base: position 20,124 of record PVHY01002455.1, read on the forward strand.
ATAAAATATTTGAAATTAATGGTACCTAAAGTTATCCTTGGAAATTAATGCTTTTCCCTTCCCTGAAACAACAAAGTTAATTCTATTAAATGTGATAAATGAAATGTAAATTAAAATTTTAATAAGATACTTGTTAATCCATTTGTTCACAGCTAAGTTGAACTCAGTTAAATTAGCTCCTTATTATGAGCACTAGAGATATGATTTCTTCTAAATCTCAAGGGCAAATAAGTGTTAGAGGACTGCTTGTCCCATGATAGCTCTATAAATTGTTATTAAAATTATTCACTAGACATTTTTTCTGTGATGCATTTCATTTAGAAAATCAATTCTGTGTTGCTAAAGATAGTAAACATCCTCTCACAGAAATCACATCACCAGATACAAAGACAAAATTTATCCACATATGATCTATCATAGATATTTATCATTACCTTGGTTATTTCATCTACATGAATTGCAGAAATATCTTTCAAGTAGTTTTAAAATAAAACTTGGTTTCTGAGACACAAGTTTATCCTGAAAGATTTGGATTTTTTTTCAGTATTTGTTAACTATTCTATTTTATCTCCAAGATAATACTTCTTAAATTGGGCACCTGCAGACAGGTCATCTAGTTAATTCAATGTGTGTAATGAATCTACTGCAAATAGGAACATCAATTTGAGGTAAAATAAAAAAAATAAGAATTCATAATTAAAAACAAAATTAAAGAATAATTAAAATTCATAATAATAATGTTATCCATGCCAGGGACAGTGGTAGTTTTTTTTTTTAACCATATTTTATGGTTTAAAAGGTTCAACCAGTTCTTTTTTTTCTTATTCTTTATTTTTCCTACATGGAAAAAAATTATAATGTTAAATAACATGGATGTTCTAACATGTTAGATGATTCCCCCAGGTAAATATCAATACTTAAATCAAGTAAAATGCATAATATTTTTTGAGAATGGTATTGTTTTGAGTTTTTATTAACAACTTTGGTAGCAGAAGTCTATTAGAAAGGTTTTAAGGAGAAGAAATAGAGATATCACTGTGAACGTTTAACCAAATAGAAATAATGAATTGGTCTATCCCTGACAAATTTACAAATGCATAGAAATAAGCTGACAAAATATAGCCAAACAGTAATATGAAAGATTTCAACTTCTCAGTCCTCGGTTGAAATTTCTATTGTTCATCAGTAAAGCAACTTAAAATTTTGTCATGCTAACAATTTCTTCTATCCAGAGGTAAAGAAAATAGATAAGACAGGTAGGATGATAGGTACTCTTCGAGAAATATCTCTTGCCAAAAAGTGCAGAATACCTTGGAAATGATAGTATCTTGGGAGAAGGTTACAGTGTCATCTAGAAAAAAATTGAGCAGAGTCAGATACGCAGTTGTTTCTAGTGGCATAAAGACAAAGACTCTTCTTTTTAAAAAATCTAGGAGTAGTTTCATTTATTGTATTGGTATCTTTTAAGAGTGGGAGTTGGAGGGGAAAGAGGAAAGTGAAATGAAATGTGGTGGAGGACAGTGGACACTGGTGGTAGGAAACTATGGTGACTGCAACTGAGAGGAGAAATCTTATATTATGACTAAATAAACAAGTATGTTTAAAAAATAAAAGATTTTAGTTATTAGGCCATTTCTGGGGAAGGATAAAATTATATGTCATTTTAAAAATAGAAATGAATACTTTTAATACAAGTAGTATGTGTGGGTGGGTGGATGGAGGCAGAGAGAAAGAAGGGAAGGATGCCAAATTAATTATGTTTACATAAGAAATATTTAGAAACCAACAAAAATTAATTTATGAGAACAAGTGAAAGATTTTTATATTATAATAGCAGATTTACTGTATCTGAATAATACCTAACCAATGTATCTTTAGTTAGTGGGCATAAAAGTTTCTAACACTTAAAAAATTCTTTGTCTGTAAGAATTAGATGAACAAAAGTTGATAAGAAGTTGATAAACAAAACATGCTCCAAGATGTTAAAGCTGTATATAACTAAGCACCATAGAGATGTTTGAGAAGTTCGTGTCTTACTTGATATCTCCTTGTTCAGAAATGAGTAATTGATTATATTCAATTTAACCCCTTTCAATAACATGATTCCACATGCTCAAATTTTTATTTTCACCTTCACTCTATGAGCAGTCAATTACTGTCCTTGCGTTTTTCATACCACTAGGACCATTAATTACGTACCAGCTGTTAAGAAGAAAAAATCATTTACTTAAAAAGAATCACTAATCAAAATGCTCCCAATATACTCCTGATATCGAAAAATAATTCAAATGGGCAAGGGAATTTTAAAAAAGAATAAATAATGAAAGTTTGAAAAAAGCAACAAGCATTCAGGTGTTTGTCTTAAACATTGCATGGTACTACTAATGAGTAGTGAAATATTAACATTATTATTTGGTATTAAGTTAAAAATTCTCATAAATAATGCACATTTTAATACTGATAAGGAAGACAAATTTTCCCAGTTTGGTTAAGGTTTGGGATAGGGAACAAATGAAGCAAGAATTATTTAAGAATATTTATTTTTCATGAGTAGAGTGATTATTTGAGAAACAGGTAGAGAAACATAGGGTCAGGATCTAGCTTAGAACTTGAGTTCTTTCTGTTCAAATCACTGGGATGTGCTATTGTAATGCATTCACTGTCAAGAGATACATTACTGAGCAAATGATGGAATCTATCATATACAGAAAAATTGACTTCCCATCAGCTGCATAATACAAAAGAAAAATTGTAATGAGAAGCAGTGTCAAAATGTGAAATAGTACGAAATATATTCATCATTCAGATATGAAAAAGAAAGACTATCACCTGCCCATTGCCGACACTTTCAGGTAAATAAACAATGAGTAGAAGGGTGGTAGTGCCTCCAGTTTGGTGACAATACTCACATTTTCCTTATACTATATTTATTGCCTATTTTTTAACTTTAAATGACCTGAAAATGGTTTCAATGAGACCACAAGGTGCAGAAAAGTCTTAACCCAAAAAGCAATAATTGCAATACTGCATGGGTCAAAAAGCCACAGGCTATTTTAGTTCAAATTACTATTCATCCAATCCTGGTTAAATCTAGTAATACAACTCAAAATAAGAATTTAAGCATGTATAAATATTTATGTATTTTGTATCAACAATTCAGGCTTTTTTCTTTCAAAATACAAAAAAATAAAAATCTTCAAAGTGATTTCAAACAAATGGGGATTATGTATTTATTCTTTATCCTTTTGTCACACTGTAATATAAAATTAATGTTATTAGTTTTTAACCAACCATGTACCAAAGTCAATAAAAATCACAAGGAACAAAACTGATGAATGCTCAAGTGAACTCATCCCTATCCTTAAAGGCTAGTTGAAATGTTTTCAGGAAAAAATTGAAGAATTACTATTTTATCTGAATTTCCATGTTTCTATTTTGAAATGTAAGTTAAAAACAAAGCTAAAATTTTATCTTGTAATTTGTAAGACAGCATACAAATCTGCTGTATACTTTTAGTAGATAGAAACAAATTCTACTTTGTGTTCTTGATATTCAGAGTCCTAACCTGTTGGGCCTTTTTACCCACACTGCAGATTTTTTTCATTTTTCCAAAAAGTATCAATTGTTAATCTTTTTCATTTGTGTCTTTAAAACCCTACCTTACTTTACATAAATGTTTTCAAATTATATGTTGCAAAAAGTACCCAACTTCTAGAATTTAAACAACATATAACAAAAGGAATAAAGGGGGGTTTGGGGTAATATACCAAACTTCTGTGCACAGAAAATGAATAGTCCATTTTTCAAATAAGATAATCCAAGAAGTAAAGATCTTCCTGCTGAAAACTAGAAATAATTACACTTGCTACTGAATTTTCCAATCATCATTTCTCATGTATAAAATGAGAAGGATTGAGTCATTTCTTTTCAAAGCTGAATCAAGTTAAAAAACTAAATCAGATCTTTAAAAGAAAAGCACCCACCAAAAAGGAAATTGCCTTCCCTCACTTGAAAATATAGTAGTATGTTACCTCATTAAAATGCCAATATGTAAGGTATATGTGGTTGGTAAAGAAGAAATAAAAGTTCTTGTCAACCCTAAAGTTGACAGGCTTTGTAAAATGATATAGTCTAGAAGTTGAGAATTATTTAGTACACTAAAGTAAAAGGAACACTATCAAAAGTAAATACCCTTCTTAAGTATGAATCAGATTCCTAATTTAGCATACATATGCACAATCAAGCAATCTTTAAAATGTGCAAGAAAAAAATAAAACAAAGTCCCTTATAGAAAAAATCTGTAAACACTTATTCAAACACAGAATATAGGACACATAATATTACTAAGTCCCTAAAGATTTGATTTAATATATTTTCCTACATTGGTGCTTGTAAATATAAAGGAAAGTAATGGTTTTTTTTTATTGCTTTTGGAATTATTCCCAATTACTACACAGTGTTTTTTTGTGTTCTAAAATCTATTCTATATATGTGTGTGTGTGTGTCTGCATGTATAGAGAGAGAATAGATTCTAATAAAACAAAATAGATTTTATGTTTTAAAGAAATCTTGCAAGAATAACTGTTGGACTACTATTTGCAGGGTATATCATAGAGTACTTCAACAATTATTTTTACAAGATTTCTTCAAAACATGAAATAAAGTAAAAAATTTTGTGTATGTTGTCCACAAAAACCAACTGACAATATGTAACAACTATTTAAAAAAACAAAGAAGCAGAGAGCTCATGCATTTCAACTGATACCTACATTAGTATAAAAGGAGTGACTAATACAGAACACAAAATGATTGTACAATTATTCTATCAATAAATGGATGTGACTTGTGGAAGAAGTTATATATTGCCACTGTAGCAAGAAGTTTTATTTTGCTTATAAATGAATTAGAACTTCAAAACTTCTATCTATTCTCTCCACTGTTATAGTCTATTATGCTACCAATCTCCTGTTATTACTCCATTTCCTGATTTCTACTCCTAAACACTCATTCTTCTGTTTTCCTTTAAAATCAGAAAGAATTTGTTTTTTCATTAATAGGCTCCAGTCCCATTCAGATAGTAGAAAACACCATAATTGGGATGAAACTTTAATTTTAAACTCTTTTCACTTCCATGAACTTATGAAGTATAAAGCTGTATTGTATGTTAGTTTCCTCATCAGTACAATATGGTCACTATCTGAACTTGCCTATTTTTCTATAAAGGTTGTGAAAAGGAAATAATGCTTTTATGCAAATGAGTGTTACTTGAAAAGAAAGTATTTGTCTACACATAAGCATGTATATAATATAACATAAATTTATAGATATGGCTTGTATGGTAGGGGCAGAAAATATGAAATAATGAATAAACTGTGTGACTCAATACATTGGGCAGAGATAGTGGTCAGTGGTTTTGATGGAGAGAGCAATTTACATGCAGCACTGTTCTCGAAAAATGGATGTAGCTGCCATCCATGGGACACATCAGAGAAGAGTGACTTCAGTTGGTGAATTTGTTGGTGAGTTAACATTAACAGTCAATGGGTAAAATTAATAGCCAGATATCTACCTTAATGTGGAACATGGAAAAGAACATCTCATAGCGATTGTAAAGCTAATACTTTTGTCACTGTTGGGGGTATAGAAGACTGGAAAGTAGAGGGAAGGTGCTAATTTGAAGTGAGAGAGAAAAGCCTGGCAAATGGTTAAAATGTTGGCTGGAATTTTGGAGAAAGATTCATTTGTAAAGAAGCAACAGAAGCTGTGAGCTCTGGTAATGTGGTGGAAGGAGAAGTGTCTTAGTCACCTTTCATAAACAAAACAGGATGTAGAGTCAATGAAAAGGAACAGTCCCCAAAAGAAGGAACAAAAACAGAGGAAGGAATGTCTTTTATAGACCAAGTCTTGAGGGGAGAAAAGACCTGACCTGCCAGAGGGCTTACACCCCCAGCAGATCATAATGAAGTTCTGAGAACAAAGCAGAAGTCAAATAGTAAGTAGGCAGACTGCAAGAGCCATGTGAGGAGCTGAAGAACAAGGTGCAGCAAGATTGTCTTGGGGTTAACAGTGGACCTTCACAGTGAGAGATGAGAATGGATTTTTAATGTTGCTAGATAGCATCTTGGTACCACTGAAAATAGAAGTGAATGCAACAAAGAGAGGGTAGGTTTAATAGTACTAAATAAGGAAATGAAGACGATAGATTATTGATGCCACTTCTAAGAGAAAAGTACTCCCAATTTTTTTTTTGAGTCTCTACTACTAATTAGCTTAATGCTCCTATAATGATATGACTTAATGCTATTCACAAACATTTGTGAACCTTATCCAAGTTCTGGTCAAATAATAAAAACTGAATAGTGAAGCATAAATTAATGGTAATTTGCTCAAAGAGAAATATAGCATAACTTCAGCAAAGTTAATTAACAATTTCAATATTTAGACAGTTGCTAAAACTGGTATTTTAAAGTTAGAAATGCATCTGTTAATGTGATCCCTGTCAACTTTTTGGGAAATTTAATCTGCATCTTAATAAATAGGTGTCAGTATATATCAAGTATGGGATGGAGTATGCTATCAAATACTATCAATGTAAAATTGAATGACATGTTTCCTAATGGTTTTTAATAATTCTGTAAAGTATCAAGAATTGCAAAATAGAGAAAAAATATGGCTTTTCCTCCTTTCTTTGCCAAAGAACCGTGTAATAAAGAGCTAGATAGTACAAACAAATGATTTGATTAATTCACATTCTATAATGTTTAGAAGAATATAACCTTTAGTGGTAATGAAACCTAATTTTTAAGAGAAAGATGTTTAATGTTGGTTGAAATATTATCAAATACCATGAATTAGTTTCACAATAACAAGAATTACAAATATAAAATAATGGCTAACCCTGACCATGCTGATAAAGTTACTTATGTAACTAGTTATGATCAAACAAATGATTCAGACAATGCTACATAATGACTTAGATGGAGAAAAAAAATTAAACTGTATGAGAACTTATTTTATATATGCAAACTTTCATATATGTAAAAAATGTTTATTAGCAGTATACAAGCTGTACTGATTGTATACAAATCTTAAAAAATGTATATTTGGATCAGTGATAAAAATGAGTTTTACTTAATGAGATGCTTAATTTTATCTATCTTGGACCTGAGGTACCCTGGTATCAGTTCAGCATTCCTCTGGGTGTGTCTGTGAGATCGCTTCTGACTGAGAATAACATTTGAACCAGTAGACTGAATGGAGAAGATTGTCATCCAAATGTGGGTGTGCCTCATCCAATCCAGTGAAGACCTAAATAAAACAAGAGGGTGAGCGAGAGAGAATTTGTTCACTCTAACAGTTTGATTCACAACATTGGTTTTCTACCTTTAGACTCAGTCTTGGAATTGAAATGATGCCAATTAGATCTCCTGGTTCTCAAGTACTCAGTTTTATGTTGAATCTATGCTATCAGTTACCATGTGGTTCCAGCTTGTCAACTATAGATCCTAGAACATCTTCAACCAGTTCCTTGTAATAAATCTCCCAGACATATGATAAGAGGATAGAAAATAGATAGATAGATGATAGACAAAAAAAATTTTACAGAGATAGATGTAGACATATACATAATACTTGTTCTATTTCTCTATAGAACACGGATTAATATATCTAATAATACCATTTTCCCTTCCTTTTTTGGTATTTTTTAGAAGAAATTTTAAGGAAAAAAATCTCTGAATGTTCATAGTCCAAGAAGAAAATGCAGATGTTCTCTCAATCCCCATATCAATGATACTGAAGTGGAGGAAATATCTTACAACTTTGAATAAGAATTGTGCTGAACTGAATTCCAGTCTTAAGTGCTTCATTGTCTTTCTTGAACTTCAATTACTGCATCTCTATATTAATGAATTTCCTCTGAACAGATATTTTATCAACCTTCTCTTAGTAGCATAACTCTTTCTGCAAATGAAATTCATGTGGAAAAGCAATATATTTTTTATGTCCATAAACAAATAAAACAGAGAATATTTGTCCAATAATCAAGCACCATGGGAGGCAAATTGAAAAGCACTGAACCAGCTGGTGCCACCCAATGCTATCATTGGGGAATCCTCAAACTGGTAATGTATTATTAATCATTATAGCAACATTTATCGACATCTGGGCTGCACATTTTATATATGTTATTTCATGTACTCATTTAACACTAATTGGAAAATGAGATCCAATTGTTGATTTATCCAATTATCATACACTTAGTAAATAATATAAAAGAACCAGAAGAACATGAATTCTAACTCCAAACAACTTGCCTGTAAGTCCCATACCGATTCCCACAATTGTTAACATTTATTAAATTTTATTAGGTGTAGGCACTATGGCTGATTAACTCATAATTATTACATAAACTGACATTACTATTTTCATTTTGCAAATTTGGAAATGAAGGTTTAAGTAAGTTAAGTAACCTACTCCTGGTCTTCCAAATGCAAAGTTCCCCTTTTCTTTGACATTGGTAAACTATTCCCCAGTCATTTTGAATTTTTAAGCTGACCTGTATTCTATCAATATTAACAGTAAATATTTACAGTTTCCAGAGATTGGATGTTTTGTGAAAATTTGGTTCTTTTTGTGTGGGAGTGATTTTATTAGTATTACTATTAATTCTTAAATAAATTAATTCAACTAAGATAATAAAATTATTACCTAAGTTATGAAAACATTTCATGTAAATTGTCATAGTTTAACATTATTATATATTTAACTTTATTTCATATTTTCTATAAATGTAAATATTGCAAGCTTAATTTCCATCTTCAATATTCTAAACATTGAATATTAACATTCAAAACCTATATACAATCGACAATCTGAGTAAGATATTTGAACTTTAGACTACACAAAAATATCAGACAAGTAAAGAAATTATTTTTAGAATTCATGAATCAAAGAACACTTTGCTTCTGATTTTTCTTTAGAGCCTCTTTGATTTCTCACAGCATAACATAAAGAGAAAGTGATGTTAAAGAGATATTGAGTCTCATATATTAAAAATAAAATGCTGGATTTCATCCAGGAGCAAACTGGTAATTGTGTTAAAACATAGATGCTGAAATGTCTCCCTGAGCTGCCTCTTAAAGTTGACCAGGTCATGCTAGCAACTGCCAAAAATCCGAAATTGGCACTTCTTCTCAAGTCAGTGTATAGGGGTTGGCCAGCTGGAAAATTGCCTGAGGAGTTCCAATAATTTGAAAATCATCAACATAAATCTTCTCCTTAAAGAGTGCTTCTTCTGGGGAAACTGAACTACTATTGCAAAGGTTGTTGACACATAGGTACTGTACCAACAGAACATCTAAACAATGACCTGGATTCAGGCTTACAGATCCTAAATTAATGTCCATTTAGAAAGAATAGAAATCAACACAGCCTTCTTTCCTAGGAAATAAGAAGTCTTAGTTGTTTGTTGTTTTGATTCCTATTAATATTTACATGGGGCTTACTTTTGGGGAAACATTCTCTGTTACAGAATCTAGTACCAATCGTCCTTTAAATAGATTTTGGTAGAAAAACCATAGCAATTTCCAGAAAATTGACAATGGAATTGAAAACTTCACTAATTTTGTTCAATGAAGTTACTCTTTTAACTCTACTAACTCTGCCAAAGAGACTACCCAAAGTAATTTCACGTTACCTGACCAAATTGCAGTGTGCAGTATATAAAAACTAAACCAATAACATCTTTAAAAGGCCTACTGAGAGTTGTCAAAATCTATATGATTTAGCTTTTAAAATGCTCTGTCTCAAAAACTGAGTTACATAAATTCTTTTTGGAACTATTTCAGGGCATTCCTTGATCAGCTTATGCCCTCCTGTCAGAGAATTCCTAACATAAAGATAGAGTGTTGGTTTTGTTGTTATTATTGTTTTTATTTGCTCTATTATTTTTCAACCCCAAGAATTCATATTCATGAAGTAGAAGATAATCATCACCAAATCTTCTAACATACTTCTATAGAAGACACAGCCAGCCAGAGAGATGACAATCAGCTGAAATAATATTAAAAAAAAAAAATCTCCTGAGAATTATCATTCCTATTCATTCACAAATGACATATTAAAAAAAATCTCCTGAGAATTATCATTCCTATTCATTCACAAATGACATTTTAAGGGAATCTAGGAAATGACTTTTATTTAGGGTTTAGGAATGCATTTACTTAACCAGACATGCAATGGAAGAATGTCAACAACATACCTATTTAATAATTATGATAACCGTGCTTTAAAACATTTCAGACTTAGAAAAATACTTCCAAATAATACTATTTCCACATAAATCATTACAACTGATTCATCAATCCTTTGAGCGACTAGGTAGGAATTATTAGTCCAAATCAAGGTAAGGAAACAGTATATTGCTTAAGTGTTAATAATAAGGGCTGAGGTATAGGGATGAAGTCTCTTAAAAAAGATGACACAAACAACGGAAAGGAAGCGATCAGGGCAGTGCTAGAACATCCAGAGACTGGGAAGTGTCCAAAAGTATCAACAAAATTTATATCTGTAACTAACTTTAAGTGCTACATTTATGACAAAGTTCCTCTTCTTTTTTAAAATAAAGTCCAGTTTTTAAAATAAATCTGATCTATTAAGTTACCATTCTGCCTCATGTCTGAACATTTAACTTAAGTCATAAAAATCCCTTGTATACAGATTTACTTATTTGCAATCCTGAAAACATTTCAACTTTTATTTCATAGTATAAAATGCATTTAAACATGATCCAAAAAAATAAATAAGTCAACACATTCATTCAGCATTTAACTGAGGGTATTTTGCATGATTTGCCTCTTTCATCATATGGTTGCATCTCTAGAGTTGCATTCTCAATATATCATGCATGTCTAGTGAATATAGTCAGTGCCTGCATCTTTCCAATCTCTTTCTAGCTCATTAGCCTGTTTAATGTCATTCAAAGTACTTGTCACTATTTGATATTATCATATCTACTTGTTTGTATGTTTATTTTCTGTCCCCTGCATCCCTTTTAACACCAACCAGAAAATACATTCTTCAAAAGCAGAGTGCATCCATTTTCATTAAGGTCATTATCACCAGTGCCTTGAACTGGAGTTCTGTTAAGTGCTCAATTTATATTTGAAAAAATAATAATAATAAAGGTATACCTACACTTAGATATGCCTAGAAAAACAAATTAGGATTGTACTAAGTGAAATAAGTAAGAAGGAGAAAGACAAATGCCAGATGATTTCATCCATATGCTGAATACAAAGATACAAAAGAGGGCAATAAGCAAAACTATACCAAAATTAACCCTAGAAATCTAACTGTGGAATTGAGACTATCTGCAGGGAGCATTGCATTAGGGAGCAAAGTGTGGAGAAGATCCAATGGACTAGAATGAAGGACTATGGGGGTTTGGTAGTGGGTATAGTGTGGCAACACTCATCTGAAGAGATGAAAATCTATACCTCAAAATATATATAGTATTGTAAATCAATGTCTCAATAAAAATATATATTAATAAAAAATTTTAAAGAAAAGTTCATAAAACTTCCTATCACATGGTTCATACAAGATAAATTCAGTGTTCACAAAGTATAATAATTACTGATATAACATTATTGAGAGAATAATTATTCACAATAATAACAGAATTATTACTCGGTTATTCACTCACCAGACTGAGTTCCATTCTTTGCTCATTTTATGTCAGATTGGGAGCAGGAATTAAAACCAAATAAACAAACATCAGTAAAATTTTGTTTCTAAACGGTATGAAACATTCAGAATAAGGAAAATTAACCTATTTGGTTCCTCTCATTAGGCCAGCTGTGCACAAGTGCTAAGGCATTTTTACATACCTTAGGTTAAAAACAAGTAGTTTTCTTTGCAAGCAAGACAACATTTTCAATTTATAATTGAATCTATATTTGTAAAAGCATCAGTACACTTTAGTTAAATATATTATAGACTTTTCTTTTATACAAGTACAATGAATAGACATTATATACTTTAGAATCTTTTCCTGTATCTGATTATAAAAGTATTACCAAATTGTTGTTGTGTTGTCAAGTATCTTTCATTTCTCCCCCAGTGTATGGCTAGATTTCATTTCCTAGCTCCACAGAGTTAAATAAAACTTTTTTGTCTGAGATCTGGCCTGGGATGAGGTGCAATGTTTACAGGTAAAGAGGTTCAGCAGTAGATCTAACTGATAAAACTTAAAAGGAGGTGGTCTCACATGCACCTGAGGAACCTTGGTCCTTGATGACCACAAGGAGGCATATCCAACCACATCCCCCACATATAAGCATAAACTGATTCAATGTGATATAAATATCTATTACATTCAGTCATTGAGAGCTTATGGATATTCTACCATTCATCTAATATTCTATTTCCACCATATTATTCATAGTAGAAATTTTAGAAGTACAAAAGCATGTTGCTTATTACTTTAGGTGACTATTGGAATTAATCTGTTGGGATTTTTAGCTGGAAGTACAGTAAATATTTGTCCATTAGAATAATTTTATAATAGTTAGAATACTGCATATTGCTATCCAAAACAAGCCATATTGTATGTTTATTCAAATTATCTTCTTCATTTAGAAACTGTATGTTTTTGTTCATTTGTTTTGCTTTGGTGTTCTATGACTTTTTTTTAATTGCAATTACAGTTGAAATTATATTCCTTATGTTATTTTCTTCCTTTAGGCTTGATCAAAGCTATTTGGTATATTTTGTTACCAGTAACATTAGTGAATTTTGCTCAATTTCAAATAGCACTTTTCCTTATTGGTTATTCTGTATTATTCAAATGTATCACGAATTCATCCCTAAATAATGATAATTTTGGTACTTCTTTTCCACTGTTTTTAACCATTCTTTCACTCATTTGTCTAATTTGTCCATTAGATATCCAGAAAAATATTAAGTCATAATGGAGAAAATTAGGCTCAACTGCCTTCCTCCTGACCTCACTGAAAATGTTGAAGTGTTTCATCACTAGGAATAATGCTAGCAATTGATTTAAGATATGCATATATATTTATTTAAAGTATCAAAGTCTTCTTATTTTATAAAGGATTTTTCTTCTCTGACCTGTAGTCAGTTGCACTGGAGATTTTATATTGTTAAACATTCTTGCATTCCTAAAATAAACCTCACTTGGTCATGGAATATTATTCTTTTAATGTAGTGCTGGATTTTATTTTCTGGATTTTATTTACTGTTTCACATTAATATTCATAAGTGAGATGATTTATCATTTTCTTTTTTGTGGTGTCTTTGTCAGATTTTGGAGTCAATGTCCTATTAGTTTGGGTTTTCTTAAGAATTGGAATGCTTTCTTTATTTTTCTATGCCTGAAACAATGCAAATTGCACAGGAATTACCTATTCTTTGAAGGTTTGAAAACATTCATCCATGAAATTCTTTGGTATTTACAGGCAAGGCCCTGATTTAACAATATAATGAATTCCTTCCACAATCATTGTTTTATTTTGTATATCTATATCTTTAAAGTCAATTTTGGTTATTTTCAATTTCTTAGAAAGGTTAGAAGTGTGTTCTTGAATTTCTTAATTGGCTATCATTGTATAATATTTAGTCTGAGAAGTGGAAATGTGATATATTTTCAAAAAGATTTTGTAAAGATGATATTCTCAAAAGTATATGCCATCAATGCTAGTAGTATAACACAGAAAAGATCCATAGTCAATATAATTAGGAATTGTTTTTAAACAGTTGTGAAATATTTCTTTCTTTCAAGATTTCTCAGCCTTTAATATTCTTTTGTGAATCTTGACACTTTAAAGAAATGACCATTCTATATAACCTTTTCTATATCTGACTGTACAACAACCCTTCCCTTCAATGAACACATCATGTGACTTACGTGCTCTGGTATATTCTCTGAGAAAGAAATCTGAGAAAATCTAAAGTACAAAGTTGTTAGTGCAGAAATATTTTCAGGATTGATAGGACTATAATATTATGGTTCCTTCTGGAAAACGCAACAACACAATAAAAATATATAAATGAATGACACTTGGTTTTATCTGACTCAATTGCTATTCATGATCATACTTTTGTTTGTATAAAACTGAGACATTCCAAATACCTTACATTTTATGTAGAGAATGAAGTTGCAATCATTTCATTGTTTAAAATCATTCAATTTAAATTTTGGTTTAAGCTTTTGGGGATTTTGCACATTTTTAACTTATATTAGCTAAAATGCTGATTATTTAAGCAGAGAGGTTTTATGTCATAGGTATTAACCATAAAATTAAGGCTGTTTATCTTCACAATATTAAGCTATCTTCAACTTAAAAAGATTATATTCTACCTTAACAATTTTTTGTGTGCAAATATGTAGATGCTTAATCTATAAGAAGTAATCTATAATGGCATTTGGAAACTTTCAAAAACTGAAGAAAAAAGTAAACACCAATATGTGTTTATATTCTATCAACTATAGATATACATTCAAATAGAACATGCTCAGAAGCTGGTATTTTCCTTTTCTGAGACCTCTCAACAAAGACTATCTGCCCCAACTTAGGAATTCTGCTCAATTAGCCCACACAATGGAATAAATGAGTAAAGCCATCGTGCATTTAAAAATTTCAATACAATTCTTAGAAAAGTATTAACTCAAGTTTTGTTGTAAGCATCCATCCAAACAAATTGAATGCTTTTGCCTATAATTGGGAAAACTTAGAGGGAGAAAAGGAATCTTCAAGTATAGCTCTTTACATAACTGTCTTGTATGTAATGGTTTATCACTGTGGTAAGAGAAGTGTCTAAATCAAAACAGTGAGCCTCTGCTGGAAACCATTCCCTACTACATGTCAGGCACTACACTGTTGTTGAGTATAGAAAAATTAAGCAGTTGTGGGAGGAAGATATAAAAAAAATAAGTGGAAAAGAGTACAATGTGAGACTTGCTGTAATGGATATAGAGCACTGTGGGGAATCGAGTGAGTAGTATATCTAATCTAGGAGGATGATCATGAAAGTTTTCATAGAGACTTCTCCCAGAAAGACTTTAAAATTAAATGTATCTTTGTATAACAAATATTTCAAGTAGAGAGTGACACAAGCAAAGGAACAAAATCCCAGAACAGCAGGACTCATCCAGGGAACTTTCAGGACTTTTAGTTCTGTTGGAGTATAGAGTTTGTTGCAGATGGAGAGAGATTGAAGGTCACAGCAGACAGAAAGTAACAGATAATAGGAGAAGGGAATTGGGGATATTGACAGTGTCTACTCTGAGAGGAAATAAGCCTAAACCTTGGGTGGTAATAAAAGGAACATAATAGGAAAAAAGGAGAGATTCCTAGACATGGAGGTCTCAATGATTGAGTCAGGAAACTAAGAGATGGTGATGAGAATAAGATACTATAATGTAGTCTTTCATAGGCAAAATAATTCAAAATTTTTCCAGACTAAGAATTTCTGTGAAGTGGGATGATTATGGAGAAATAGGAATGATGGTAACTGGAAATGCAGAGCTCAAGGAATGACAGTCTAAAGCCCTGTAAGAATATTGAAATTAATAACAGGAACTGGGGGAAAAGGAAAACCAGAAACCATAATTTCTGCTTCATTTAATTTTAAAAACATTGTCAATTATTTCCTAGTTAAATTCTGTAACTTTTTCCCAGAAACTCCTGGATAAAATTAGTGCTGGAGAATGGTGTGCCTCATTTATCTAATGACTAACCAGTTGACAAACTGTTAGATATCCTTGTGAGTATGAAAATGTGTGTTTGTGTGTGTATGTGTCTGTGTCTGTGTGTGTCGGGGGGTGGGGGAGGAACACACCCCTGCTTGAGATATATGTAGTATAATAGAAGAAAGTAGCTTGAGATTTGCAATCAGACAAATTCAAGTGTTTGTTATTTTCAAGGCATGTTTACTTTCTAATATCATTTTTCTGGTGTAAAAACTAACACTTAGCAAGGTTAAGTAAATTAGTGAGAAGTAGAAGCGGGAATAAAATGCATACTATATGATAGTCTCTACTTTTAATTTTATACCAAGCTCACTACATTATCACTTAAAAAGAAATAACATCTACTTCACCAAAATAGAACTAAAGATTAACAGTAAAGAATACAAGTGCTTGTTAGCTCCTTTTTCTTCAAGATCAGAGCTTTGTTTATGAACATGTTTATACAGCTGTTTATTGTAGCCATGCTATGTATAGTTATGTATTGCTAACTCATTCTAGAAAGAACTTGTGTCCCATTGTGTATGTGTGCATTGAATGAGTACAATGAGTGAACTAACTGAATGAGTATGAATGATTGAAATTGACATTGTGTAGTCACAAAAATAACTATTTTTCAGGAAGATAAACTTTCAAAATGTTTTTGTTTATCTTTTAAAAGCAGAGCAGTTTCTGTACATAAACAGTGTTTTAAGCAAATCATCCATTCCTTTATTCACTCAGACTCATAGTCAATATAATGTAAAAACCATTAGCAGTTTCAAATAATACAATTAATATGAAAAATAAGGGCCCCTGAACTTTCTTATTCATAAGAATTTTTTCTCTTGTAGCTAGGGGGTAGCTTTACAGTTAACAAAATCACAAAAATAGAATATGAAAGTTGAGTTTGGTAATTATTCATGGCAATCTTTGAATTATAGAGTGGAGAGTTATGGAAAAATAAATGAATATTAGATTTATAAAAATTATTCCGTGTTGACAATAGTATAGCAAACAATATCATAATCAATAGCTCTAATTTTTTACAACATTCTGTAAGTACAAAATCAAGTGTCAACTCTATTTTCTTTAATTGTAGTAATCACCTTAAAGCCTTTTAGCTTATGTTCTAATATAGTGAGCTCTGAACACTTGTTTTTATATATCTAGAATATTTCCCCAGCATTGGCCATTTTGGGGGGCCAGACAGGCTTCTCCGACCAAAGGAAGTAGACATGTCAGCATGCCTGGCCAATCCTGATTCCCTCTTCTTTTGGACTTGATGCCAAGCGTGGATAATCAGGATGCTGTCAGATGTAATAATAACAATAATATTAGTAATGATAATAATAATAGTAATAATAATAATAATGAATTATTAATCTGGTAAACCAGGATACATGATCTGTGACTACTTATAGACATCTTTGTCAGGAGCATGGATGAAATCTCTTCTGCCTAACAGGAAATGAGCCACCAAAGACAGAATCTGATTCTCAAGATGGGAAAAAGAACAGCAGGGCATTGGAAGCTAGGAGGAAGATGATAGATCATGAACTGAATGAATGTAAAACTGTTGGCACCCTAAGATCAAGACATGACAGAAATCTCATTTTTCAATGACATGACCAATACTTTCTAAGTTAAGTTTTGTTTCTTACCATTTAAAAGAGTCATAATCAACACTTCAGATTTAAATAAAAACTAGTTTCTAAATCCAATTAACTGGGCAATCTTGGGAAAATGATACTTTCTTCTTGGTCTGTAAAATCACTGAAATTAATCTGATCCCTAAGTCTTTGCTCTAATGTTCCATGATTCTGTACCTTAAGATATATTTAAAGTAAAATGATTATTTCATGCTATATCTTAGTTTTGCTCAAATATCATTTCTTCTCTAACTTGTTCCTTAATTCTTAATTAATTCTTAATTCCTAATTCTTGTTCCTTATCATTATTTATATATAATAATTTAAGAGCATACAACTGAGAAACAGAACAGTGATATATTGCAAGGTTTAATCTTTGACTTGGAACTATTTTCATACAAATATGAACTATAGGTAAGTTATCCATATACAAGTTATTTATTCTCTGTGGAAACAATCCAAGTGTATTTCTTTACACTATTAATAGTCTTATTATTACAAATAATAATAAACAGTGTATTATTTAAATATAAAACTATAATAAAGTCTATACTAATTAGACTTGATTCAGAAAACTTTAATAAACATTTATCCCCATGAAAAGATAATTTACATATCATGCAAACTGGGTCTCTCTGGGCCTCCTGCTTAGTAGTTTGTTCTCACATTAAACACTCAATAAATGTTTGTTAAATTAAGTCAAAGGAGTTGCTTCTATGGCAGCTCATATGCCCTTCCACAATTAATGAATCATCACTAAGTGAGAAATTAATGAGTGTGCTTTATACATTAAGGGAAAAAATGTTCTGTTTTAGAGAGAGACAAAATTTCACACCAGAGGAAGAAATGAGGCAATTCCAGGAATAAACAAAAAGAAGCTTGCAACTATAATTACTTATATGTAGATTGGCTCAAAATAGCTGCCCAAATCACTACCTGTGGGCTCACATATACACTACTTTAAAATTAATTAAGGTTTTGAAAATCACTTCTCCATACTAGTAGAAAAGAACAAAGGAATAGAAGAAACTATCCAGGACACAGAACACGGAGAAGCAACTAGAATATTCTGAACTTTCACTGCTGCCATATTTCTAATCCATTTGCCCACATTTTTCTTTCTTTCCCATAATCAAGGAACCAGAACACAGGGGAAGTTCAGATAGTTAAAACCAAAGTAACCTGAATTAAAAAAGGGGGCAACCAGAGTTCCCAAAGTAGAAGGGAAGGTGTAGTAATTTGGAATCCATAGATATGATGTTATGGAATTACAGCAAATAGAGAAACTTGAGAAGTCAGGCAGTTAACAGCAGGAAGACCCTAGTATGGATCAGTGCAAAGCAGCTGTGAACAGGAAGAAATCTGAACAAGCAAGCAAATAGGAAAGGAAGTAAAGGCATTCAGAAGCTTGATATTAGGGAAAGTGTAAAATTCAGGAGAAGAACAAGTCATGGAGAAATTTAGTAGGAGACAAGAAAATGTTTTATTGTGCTAAAAGACTTGACATTGCATATGGAGCTCAAGAAAGGGACAAGGTCATACATAGGCATGACCTGAAGCAAACTACTGTCACAAGACTTGTTAATCTTTCCCAACTATGAACATAGTTGGCCTTGAGCCTCAACCAGTGGAAAAAAATGTCAAAATGTTTGCCAAATATATAACAAAAAAGGAAACACTTCACTAAAGCCATTTCTTTTTTTTTTTTCTATTTTCTTTATTTACTTTATTTGGGAGCCAAATAGGGGGAGAAATCACACAACTGAAATTTCTACCCATAACCAGTCCCATCAACATCTGATCACTTGAATTCTCAGCATAGCATTTCTATTTGTTTTGTAGTTGCTGATAGCACAATGCTCTTAGAAAATATTATGTTCTGTGAATAGATGATAAATACAGAAACTGTGGTCTTGGGAAATAATGGAGTTATTGAAACAAAGAAAGAGTAAGATAATCTTGATTCAGAATCCTGGCAAAGCAGCTCCATAACCCTCTCAGAACACTTGAATATCTCCACAAGAAAGACTCCACCATTATTCTTCATGAATTCCATGGCTACGGCCAAGAGTGATTATTGGAGATGCGGGACTTTGGTTTTAATTCAGAATTACTTACTGACTTACATACATAAAAGAGTAAAAGAGTTGGTTAGAAAACTGTACCTATATCTCCTTTATCACTTTTATTGAAAAATTACTCTTTTTCACAATATCCTCCTAACCTTTTTCTTCCCTTTTGGGGGCTGATAAAATACAGAGCTCAATAAATTCCCTTAGAAGACTGTCCTTATTTGGTATCATTGACCAACAAACATAAATGACTACAATTTTTGGTCAAGAGATGTCTGAGGGCAGAATATATTTTGCAGATTTGACCTTGATTAACAATGACATTACCATATAAAGACAATTAAATACAATTTTGAAAAAATAGAACTATGATCTACTGAAACAAATTCCTCCTACCTATGTCAATTAATTATAGTCTAACAGCTTTCTCTTTTGCTACAAAGTTATATCCACCCACTGCAACCTTTACATAGTCATGGACTCTCTGAGAGTTTAAAAAATCCATGTGAACTAGTTTTCTTTAATTATGCTGGGCATTACTTATCCTTTAGAAAGATAATCATCTAACATTTTTTAAGGTTATAATCTTCATTCTTTCCTGGTTAGGTCATGTCATTGCCATGAAAACTTAATTTGGCTAAAATTGTTATGACATATGTTAGTTTTATGGCTTTCAAGTCTACAAATGATGCAGAAATTTTTAAAAAATCCAAAATCTCTTTTTAATACAGACTTGATATGGAATAAAGGAAAACTTGCTCAATTTAACATCAAAATAACTACTAAATAGAAACTATGAATACATTTAATGTAGGACATTATAACAATTAATGCTGAATCCTGCCAAACGGTTCTTTATTTGTGATTTTAGCTTTTACAATGTAATCATCTAGCTTGTAATAACTAGTCAGGATATAAAATAAAGTTAAAATGTTTTACCAGCTTTATAAACATTTGTGCTGCTAGATTTTTCACTGGTTGAAAGCAACAAAACAACCTGTTAGGGAGCTGAATATAGAGTATACTGGAATTGCACCATATGCTGTTTCAAAGAAACATCTGACTTAGCTAAGAACATGCTTTTGATTTATTAGTTGACTTCTGTGCAGACATATGTGATTTCTTGATTCTTTTATTCGTGTCACACTTTTGATGCAATCAACCCTCATGTTCTCTTCTCTTTTTCTTCAATTCCTAGGAGAAAATATAATCAATCACTGAAGAAGTGTAGTAGGGTAACAGCCCTTTTTCTAATACAACTTTCCTTTGTTAGCCTGCTGTTTTTAAAACTCTATTTTTGAAAGAAAAAATAAATGAGGTGACTTACTGGTGATCTTCCTCTCTGAACATTTTCAAATTTGGACTGCCAAGATTTGTCAATTTTGATATTGGAAACTGATAGACAATGACAAACTTTTTCCTACTATCATACTAGTTTTTCCCCTTAAAAAGTTGTAATTTGTCATATCTTCCAGTAACTAGAATTCCAAAATAAAAATGGATTTGAAAGATGAGACAGGCAAATGGTATATCCATCAGATGCAAGAGGCAAGCCTAAAAATAATGACAAAGAAAACATGTTATCAAGGACTTATACCTACTACTTAAATACTGCAAACAGGAATGTTAATTCATTTTACCTGAATTAACACAGGAATGTTAATCCATTTTACCTGAATTAACACAGGTAAGTTTCCCAACATCAGCAAAGCAAATATTGGCCTTAGTGCAATCTTGGAGTTAAAGTAACTGAATCTCAGCACTAAGTCACTTTCCAAACTCACACTGTCCAAAGTGAATGAACTGTGATTCAATGTAGACCACCTGGCTTCACATCTTACAATACAAGATTGTTCTCCCTCAGCAGCTACAAAACACAGTTGAACCTCCACTTCCAGGTCTGAAACCTCCACTTTCAAACATTTGGGAAGTATAACTTGGTTTTTCAAACATGTGTAAGAGTAAAATTAATTAATTAATGCTATGAAATAAATTTATTAAATTTAAATTTTAAAATGGGGTATTTGATTTTTTAGATGTATGAAAGGCTAAAGGGCAATGTCACTGACTTATAAGTCAGAGGAAACCATAAATAATCTTTCTCTCAAAGAAAATTTTAACTGATTCACAAAGATATCTCATAAAATTGAGAAGATTGACTGAATCAACCAAATATTTTGGAATCAGAACTAGAATCCAAGTGCCAACTAGTTTTTTTTTTTTTTTCTAAATATTTGAAATAAAATCTGACAACTTTTACACCTTGATTACTTGTCTGAGGGGGTATTTGACTTAAGAATAAGACAGACACTTTGAAGTGCAGGGCTAAACAAAGTCATCTTCATTAACACTGTATCAGGCTAACCTTCATGCTGGGCTGTGAAACGCAACCTGGTTTCAGGGATTTATAAGGAGATACTAGCTAAGGGAATGAGGACAAAGAAAATAGGGCAAGAAAGGGTATATTTACTCCCTCTCTACACTTTCTAAGAAGAAAAGAATCTCTGGCTACTGGGTTTATTTACTTCAAATGGAAGTGACTGTCAGAGATAAGAACTGAAGAAACAGAGAGAAAGAAAGATTTCTTTACAAAATGAAGGAACCATACAGATTCCCTCTTGAACTATCCCAATTAGGCTTACAAATTTATCATTCTACTAAAATAGGTCATCAAAGATTATGTGGTTAAAGCAAATAGGCAATGCTCAGTACACATCTGGCTTGACTTACCCACAGCATTGAGCATGGTTACTATTTCTTCCACTTGACAGTTTCCTGCTTGTCTGTTTGAGTACTCTTCAACCCCACATATTGGTTGCTCCTTCTTGATCAGCTAGTACTTCCTCTTCTTTTTAATCCTGATATGTTTGAAAGTTGTTCAGTCTTATTCACTCTTTTCTATGTGTTGGTAGCAGAAGTGAAAAAAAAAAAAGGTCAAAAAATACTTGAGTACATCTCAAGCAGAATAAGGTGAAAATGGTGAAATTGAAGAACTGACCTCAATCTCAGACTTATTTGTGGAAAGTTTGACATCAGTGAAAGGAAAATAAGGACACTGAACCCAGCAATTGTCTAAGCTCAACAGGATTGTCGACAACATGGTATTTCTAACATACTCAATATGTTGTAGTAATGGTACTGCAAGTAGGAGGGTGAAGGTTCAGTGGAACCTATAGATACTAGAAAATAAAAACTGTGTAAACATGGTGTCAGCATGTGAGCAAAAGCTTTGTAGAGGAATGAAACATCTTTGAGTTGGTTAAAATGTTCAAAGGAAAGAGTGACTTTCCTACAAAGGAATGTACTCTTAAATTACCAGCAATTGAATCTGGAGATAGATATGGCTCAAAGACAGTCATGGGTGTGACTATTGACAATCTGAGCTAAGCAGAATTAAATTAATGAAGTATTTTTGGGGGTAGGAGGAGTTATGCTGTCAGCAACCAGGAATAAGAGAAATTGTAACCATTTACTACTTAATACCTTTGTTGGAATTCTAACATTCAGAAACAGAAAGCAGAGTAGGACAAAGTTCCTCAGCCCCCAGAAAAGATATTGTCTCCAATATTATTTCAGGTGTGGTCAAGATGCATGATGCACAAGACAGAGCTAAGAGACAAGGAAAATAGAGCAGAAACTACTTCTAGAACTAGAACTGGAGTCAAATCAGAAAACACTTCTGCATCCCTAGGATAAAGAGTTACAGAAGCCTGGTGCTCCAAGAACTAGGTGCCAAAAAAGGATTAAAAAAGAAATAATTTGTTAAAGAAAATTCCTATGTGAAAAGGAAATATGGGGACATCCACATAAGACTGGAAAATAAACTTCAAAGGTGGATACAAATCTACCTATGTTTGAAAAAAAGAAAAAGAGAAAGTTGGGTAGACTTCTAGGTTGCTGTGCAGTTTAACAATGGAGTTGTTCTCAGCTGTTCTCATTGTAGGAGAGAGTCCATTTCTGTTAACCCATATAGCCTGCCCTGCCATTACAGTCACTTTATTCCTCTGTTCACCATGTCAGGTCTAGATTGGCACACACTGGTTGATATTAACCGGTAAATTTATTTTAATGATTTAGTAGGTATCTCACATGGTAGATACTTTCTGGTTATTAAAAGTAGCAAAAGATACACATTTTGTATCCATTCTCATATGTGAACCCACATGCTTCTACTCAAGAATTCTTTGATGCCAGTCTTCTATTTTGTTCCTTCTAGAGTCCTCCAAAATCATCAGGTCATTGACCATTGCCCATGAATATTTTAACCTCAGACCATTTCTTCTTATGAAGAGTGAATGCCCAATTGCACTGTTAACAGTACATCCTACTGGAAAGATTTGTCTGTGCTCTACTGTCTCTCAAAAATTCATTGAATATCACTACCATGTAGTTGCCCTTTATTTTGGGCTTGCACACACTGCCAAACCAATCAATGCCACAATTCAAACGTGGGCATTTCTTCCTCCTTTTACATATGAATAACGTCATTTGTTCCATGTGAATATGAATTGTTTCTGATTCTCTTTTATCATTGGAATGGAAAAAATAAGGTATTTGCCAAATCAATTGCTATATTTTTGTAGGTTAGTACTTATTGAACTGTTTTAGCATTAATACCATCTCTTGCACAGCAACATGAACCAGGGTTGTGTCTTGGTGACATCTATGGTAGCCCATAGCTATTTCCCAGGTCCATCTGGATGATGTGGAGGTCAGACTGAGCAAATAAATTGTTATACAGTAAGAAATACTGCCTCTGTGTCATCTGTGTCATCTGGGTCTCTACTAGTGACACTAATCTTGACCATCCCCATTGAGATAAAATGCTGTTTTGGCTTACTCTCAAGACAAGGTGTTAGGTAGGAATTAGTTCAAGAGATTTCTATTTGACCTTCAGTGTTACAATTGTTCTTATTCTGCAGGCTGGGGATTCAAAGCAATAGTTTATAAATTGCCATGTATGTTGGTTCTGATTATGTACTGAGGAGCTGAGGAAATGATCACTAGGTGGATCCTTGGAATACATGGATACATGGTGAGCTAGATTTTAGTCAGGACTAAAATCTATTTTATTTCTTGACTTATTTATTTCTTGGTTTCTATAACCCTACACAAGAGGAGATCACCTCGACTCTGGATCTGTGTTATCAGTTTCAATTCAGACCCTGAGTACATGATCCTAGAATACTTCATTAATCCACTTTCCCCAGTACATCTTGGTCAAATGAAATTTGACTAATTTGAAAGTCCTTTGGGAATGATAGGTAAACCCTCATGTATATACATGAAGAGGAATTGAAGAATACTTCCTTTGTAAAGATACCAGTGAGTATCTGTGGCCAGTGGCTTTCAGATCTAAAAACTGACATTTGTTTGGATTAAGCAGAGGACTAAGGATTCTCATTTTCATTAAGTAGGACCAGTTTCAACATCTTGTTCCTCTATCATTTTCCATCTTCTTCTTCCTCTGTTTTTTCTTATTGATACTATACAGCACTGATATTTTCCCCATGTGGCACATACTTTATTTGTTATCTCCACAATTCCCTGTGGCCTTGTCACCTTATTAGATAATTGTGGCTTCCTGGATTCTTAGGGTTAAGCACCAATACCTGGCCTCCACTATGATAGGTTTGTACAGGTCATCAGTTCATGAAATGAGCACAAACATGTTATCATCTACCATCATTCTTCATCTGACTCCTTCTCAACAACACATTCCTCATGACTTTGGAGAATAGTCTGTTTTCTTAGTCATTTCATGGCACATAATCTCATGGTGGGTTTTCTGGCCTTATGTAATATGCCTACTCAAACACACCCACTTCTCTCACACATTTTCCCCTCCTCTACCATTTGCCAGATCAACTCAGGCATTTTTAATTTATTGAGCATTGGCCCACATTTTCCTGTTTCTAAAAACCACCAGAACAGCACATGTGCCCCTGCCTAGGGTTTTGGCTAGGGTGTTAATCCTTATTTCCCAAGAAAGTGCCCTCAAGTTAATACATTTTTGCTTATTCAGATTTACTTTCTGGTCCCTTAATCAAGCACTCTTAAAATTCCAGTCCCTAGTTATTGGCCTGGCAGCTAGGAAAGGCATCTCAATTGGTTAGAGATTACCTTGTAGGGAGGGATTTCTGCTGTATCTTTCAGAACAGTTGAAGTACTAACCCTTTATATGGAAGGCAAGGGTGGCTACATCTGCCCATCTAGGGGCTCCAGTGGGGTTGTAAAGTCAAAATCCTAAGCCTTAGGATCCCTAGTTTCTCCTATTAGGAAAACAGATATGCTATAGCTTTGACCTAATATCCCTACAACTTGGTCCTTTGAACAATTAATTCTACTCCCTGCTATT
This sequence comes from Uropsilus gracilis, assembly GCA_004024945.1. NCBI lineage: Eukaryota > Metazoa > Chordata > Mammalia > Eulipotyphla > Talpidae > Uropsilus > Uropsilus gracilis. Next base: position 45,957 of record PVHY01002455.1, read on the forward strand.
TCATTGTTCTGCCCTTTAAATATGTTAAAATCACCCAATCTCCATAGTTTTATTTTCTGTTATCAACCAGTTGTTAATGATAGGAACCTTTCCTTTTTTTTCCCCCTTAGGGCCTCATTTCAACATAGCAGTAACAAGATAACTCCATGTCTTTGTAGCCATGCTTATCCTGTTTTAACCACTTTGTGATTTTTGCCCTGTTGTAATCATATTAACTCTTCCAGGTCAATCACTAGTATTTTTTGTATGTTTGGGGTTGGTTGAAAAATTATTTCTGTCCAATCCAGCTTCCAGCTCATTGCAAAGCTTAAGCAGGGACTGATTCACAGGCATGTGATCTGTGCAGGGTCTTAAATTCAAAAAGACTTAGATAGTGCCATCACAAAATTCTCAATATCATATTTGAACATAACCCTTACAGTGGAACTTACGCCTGAGCAGAGGAGATAAAAGTAAAATGTCAAACCTATTTTGTTTCTCACTTCCTGATTCCCATGTGCTATTCATGACTTCCGTGAGCAAAGGATTCCAGTGAAATCACAATAAGAGAAAATTCAAATACTTAAATCAAGTACACAGTAAATATGTTTCATCTACAAATGAGTAACTGAGGACACCAACAGCCTCAAGAAGCTAAGCTTTCTACTTTAACCAACTTTTCCTTCAAACATAGAAAGGAAACAATGCTGATGTAAATTTAAAAAAGTTGACAACCAAGAATATGTATTATAACCTTTCCTACTCATAATCAGTTCACATATTTGTGAACTACTTTACATTAATAACAGAAAAGGAAAGAAAAGGACAACCACATTTCCTTTTCGTTTCAGTTCTTCCTTACTCATCAGTAACCAGAGGAGGAAAGTGTAAATGTGTTGTGTCAAAAGGTGAAATAGTTAAGTTAGGTTTGTGCACAGATCCCACTGTTACAGATTGGAAATAAAATACTCAATACAAGCTACAAAAAAAGAATCATGCAATTTTGGTGATTCCACATATAAATAAAATGGCTGTATTTCACAGACATTGTATATTAGAAAGATAAATACAAAATTGATGCCAATAATTTAAACTGTCAATTTTCCTTTACTTAGAATATCAACTTGCAAGTTAAAAATACCATGATGAGAGAGATAAGAGAAAGGAAAAATTTTGCATTTTAATATCTTTGGGTGCATCAGTAGTTGGTGACATACACCTTGAGAAGAGATAGGATACTATATTTCTGAAACATATGTAGTGTAGTAATCAAGTTACCCTAATAAAACAAAATTATTCTTAAAAGGGAAAACCAAATAAACAAATGATACTTTTTTTTTCTTTCTTTTATATTGAGCTCTGAAAATAATATAGTTGGCCCAGGTCACATACTAATTATTTGACATTTCCCATCTCTCTAATTTACTACTAAGTGAAAAAAAAGTTTTGATTGGAGGTGCTCAAGTTCCAGCCTGGGACTCTAGACCTCAAAATGAGGGGAGTTAAGGTAAAGTCTGATTTAGGGAGAGGGGGTGTATTGTGGTAACAAATAACAATGGCAAAGTGAGTGCAATTTTTGGCCTTTAAGGTCTGAGTCAATTTATTTCTGTGTGCCTCAGAATACTTTAGTGTAAACTATCATTTTTAAAAATCAGTTATCATACCATTTAGAAATGCTCATCCTCACTAAAAATTTTCTAAAACCAAGGTTATGGCATAAGCTTTTAATAAATGAGTTGAAATTCACCATGAATACCCAAAATAAGTATTCTCTGGTCATCTTAAAATTATGACTCAATATACTCAGATATTGGTTACATAATGAACCCACAGTCAGCTACTTTATTGTTCCTCTGAGTTTGAGCTACATTCAATGACTTAAAAATGAAAAATTTAGAAATTATTCTTTTCTATATTATTTTTATTTGATAGTTCACTAACCACACAGAAAAAAGTGACACAACAAAACTAGCTGAAACAATCAGGTCTCAATATATCGTAGAGACTCACCAACGTTTGGATATTTCAGCACAGGCAGATTAAGCATTATATATATGTAATACAACTTGGAAGATTTAATACTATAGAGAATAGAGCCTGAATTTAGAATTGGGAAGTAATGTTTGTAATTATAAAGACCTAAATTCTCATTTCTCCAAACTATGAAACTCTTCCATGTTCCAAATCCCTTTGGAAGTATATGAATGTGAGGAAATAAGTGTCTGACCTCCATAATTAAAAATACCATGGCAACATATATCTTTGAAGGGAGATTTGCATGCTGGGAAAAGAACAATATCAAGCTGTTTCTAAGTAAAATAACCTTAAACAATATACCCACTAAAGTACCTTATTAAAAAACCGTAGCACACCATCTTTTCCCTTCTAAGTAACTCTATTCTCCTGAAAAGTGTCCTGAATATTTTGATTTCGTCTTCTGATTTTCTTTCTTTTTTTGTGGCTTTTTTTTAATCTGAGGATATCTCATTTATATCCTCCCCAGGAACACTTATATCTGAGGATATTTCATTTATATCCATCCTCTCAAATTAACTAAGAGCATTACATAATTATGACAAATCTTGTTGTATTTTCATTGGATGAGTGAACCATAATAGACTACTTTAAAAATGATAGGTTTGAAAAGAGTAAATATGGGAAACATAGATTTTATGCTGGCTTTATGTAATAATTGTTAAAACACTTTAAAGCCTTTAAGTCTCTATAAGTTGATGAAACAACTAGAGATAATAAAGCAATAGCAAGCCTAATTTATATTCTCAGGGTTGTATTTCTCCAAAGAAATTTTTGGAATAAAATTAGATTAAGCGTGTGCTTCTACAAATCTAGATAACATCAATTTCATCAATTTCAAAACAGCACTACCCTCTGACATTCATTCATCTTAATGTCTGGGTCTAATGCAAAGTGTATATAGCTATGTGGCTACCGACACTTAGAATCATATACACTGAGAACCAGAAAAGTTCTCAAAATTTGTCTCATCCATAGCCTTCATTTTTATAAAGATAAAAAGTACCTTAGGAATTCTATCATTTGCCAAAGGCATTCAGCTCATTGTAGATGGATATAAGTAAACAAGTCTTTTTTACTACAAGCACAGTTCCTGTAATTCTACAGCATCACCTTTATCCAGCATTCAGGGAATTTGTATGATCCAATGATAATCAAGAGCAATGTTCAACCACTAGATTCTTCTTAAAATGAGGCACAGGAGACCAACACACTAATTCATAAATTCAAGGAAGATCAGTACTTCTGAACACTTTCCAGGCCACTTAGAAATCATGTGAAATCCTGTGCAACTATAGAAGCCTTTATTCCACTCCCCATATTTTTGAAGGATACAAGAATGCTGAATGCAGATCTCTCTTGAACCGACGATGTAATGAATGAAAAGCTCTAATTTGGAACACTTTCTGACAGTTATAGGGGCTTATATTTTACAAAATCCCCTGCTTCTCAGAGTCACTGCAACCTTCCAGGTTTGGGTGCTGTGGGCCGGGGATGAAACATTGGATGCTAAGGTTGATAAGGTTAATGGTGTCAGGTTAAATTATTACCTTATTTTTTTCCTTTTCTTCACTGACTTCCTCTGTTATGACAATAAGATATACAGTATAAATACTACAAACTTAGCCAAAAAAATGAGGTATTTTACAAAGGAATGGCTTCAAACTTATTCCTCTAGGACTGTACAGAATCTGTCTGCCTGAGAGGTGGAGGGAGTATTCTCTCCTAAATTATGAGATCAAAGATAACAAGAAGAGGAGTCAAATTTGGCCTAGGCTAAGAATTTAGGATTTGTTCTCTCTTATAGATAAAATTATTTTATAGCAGAAAGCCTGCAAACATAGAAAGATGGCTTCCAAAACTACATGGAGAGAGAATAGAGGCCTATATACTTAAGTGTAGAAGTGGTTGAAGCTACAGTTATATAAAACTGGTCTTTAGAAACTTAATCCATTAAAACAAAAAGTAATCTTAGAGGAAATGTCAGTGATAAAAAATTAAGATACCGAGACCATGATAGTTATGGGAACTTCTGAATGTCTCATAACTATCAGACAAATCAAAGTGAGATTCCCCCTGTGCAGTTTATATTTGCAACTGTCTGGTAAATACTGTTGTGAAACATAAATTCAATCCTTAAATTTAGGAATAAAAACATAAACTGCCTGAATCTATGGGTTGGAGAGTTTTAAGACATGTCAAGGACACAGAGAGACTACAGGAAAAGGGATTACATATTTTCCTTTTGTCATTATTCAATGAGCTCTCCACTCCTCCATGGCAACTGCTTTTGGCCAGCTATGAGCTGTGGAAACATTTTTCCTGGATACATTTATTCCCTGGAAAGGAAACTCAATCTGGTTTAAGAGAAAACGTTCCTCTCCAAGTAATGATAAATTGTCTAAATTGAAAGCTCACACCATAAACAAATTTGAACAGTACAGACATCTTACAAAATTAAATTTCCATCTAGTGAATTTGAATGATGTTTTGAAAAAAGGAGAGGATAATAATTTAAGCTCTACTTCATACGACTTCCTTCTACAGTGCTATCTTTAAGGTCTACTCTCTGAAACTAGAAACACAATTGTTATGATATTTTTTTAAATTTCTGTACGCTCTAGTTTTAGTGAAACCCTGTGCTTTGGATGCAACCACTAATGCTATTGTTTTTACAAGAAAAAAAGAAGACCTATACATTTTTATATTTATGCAATTTTGTTAAAACCAAATATAAGCAACTTTAAATAAAATTTAACCATGCAAAAGGTTCCATTTCATTTCAATTCCCTCCCTCCCCCAAAGTGCTTTTCCTTTCTCTTTTTCTTTTGATCTTTGCTGGAAGTAAATATATTTTATACAATCTGTACCAAATCTTTTCAAATTCTCTAGAGTATGATCTCTACAATTGTTTGATGTGTAATTTAAACTAAGATGTTGTTGATATAAATTACTAGTCAAAAACTCAGCAATTTGAATTTTTATAAAGTGTTCAAAATCTTTTTTTATAACTACAAGCAAACTTCAAACAGCCTAATTTTATCCCCCACTATTCCTCCTCATTCATCCCTAGCTCTAGACACTATGAGATGCTTTTTTTCCTTCTCCTTATAGTCACATGTCAAAATTATTATTGTCTAAAGCATTATCTGTTGTCTAAATATTATTTGTAGTGGAGTTTTCAATTATGACTGAGAAACATAGGAATTTAACTTAGCATTCCAACTTTTTATTTTCCTATCTGTGTAAAATAGTATTCACCGAAATATATTAGTTATTATTAGTTGCATAACAAATTAATGGCTTTAAAAAATATGATGGCATAAGTTACCTGAGTCAGGAATATGGATACAGCTTAGCAGAGTACTCTGGCTTAACATCTCTCACAAGGCTGCAATGAATGTATTCACTGGGGTTGTAGTCTGAATACTTAACTAGAAAGGGGTCCACTTTCAAGTTAATGCTCTGGTTGTTACTGGTTTGGTTCCTCACTAAAGGCCTTGTTACCTTTCTGGCTGTTGGTAAGGGACCATCCTCAGTTCCTAGGCAAGTTGACCTCTCTGTAGGGTAATACACCACATTGCAACTTGAGTTACCAAAAAAAGTTAGTCAACAGGAAACAGCATGAGCAGGAGAGAAGTCATACTGATCTGTAATCCCAGAAATTATATCCTATCACTGCTGCCCCATGCCCTTCATTAAGGTCATTAGGTTCATCTCACACTCAAAGGGACAAGGTAACATGTGAATATGAATACTACATGGTGAAGATCATTGAGTATCCTTTTTTTTTTGGAGACTAGGTTTCGCTATTTTTACCCATGGAACTACTATTTTTGTCCAGGCTCTCATTGCCCGGGGTACCACAGACTCAAGCAATCCCCAGCCTCAGTTTCCCAGGTAGCTGGGATTACAGGCATGCGCTACCATGCCCAGCTATTTTTTTGGAACTAGGTCTTGCTACTGGCCCCAGGTGGGACTCGAACCACGATCCCTAGCCATGGCCGCTTCATAGGCTGAAGCTTACAGGCATGAGTCACCATGCCCAGCTTGAGTATCATCTTTAGGTTGTCTATCACACCTTATAAAGTAACTGTGGAAATTAAACAGGATTATTATATCTAATACTCATTGCAGAGGGTTTACCCCATAGTGGATATTCAAACAATATGAGTTTGTCCTTCCCTTTCTACTAGAATAAAAGACCTTGAAAACAAGGACATTGATTGGTGAGCCCTGCAGTACCTTAGTACTCAGCTAAGCAGATTTGGCGCTCACCAACCACTGGGGAATAAATGATAAATGATACTGACACAACTGTTCACAATTTAGCTAATATTGTCTCCATTTTCAGAAGGTATAAACTATATACCTTTCAGTAGTGATTCATTTATAGCACAGGCATGCAGTAGTCAGAATTGTTCCCCAAAGAAACCCATACTCAAACCCCAGAATCAGTGAATAAATTATATGATAAAGGGAACTTTGCTGATATAATTAAGTTAAGGACATTGAACTGGGAGATTGACTTAGATTATTTAGGCGGATCTAATTTTATTACAAGAATCCTTAAAAATAGAAACTCTTCCCTAGCTGTAGTTAAAGAAATACAGATCACAGAGTGGTGAGATGCAACATTGCTGACTTTAAAGATGGAAGAAGCACACCCAATGCCAAAGAATGTCAACAGCCTTTAGAAGATGGAAAGGACAAGGCAATAGATTCTACCCTAGTGTCTCCAAAAAAGGATGCAACGCTGCTGCTGGCAATTTATCTTAGCCCGGGGAAATGAATGATAGACTTCTGACCTAGAACCCAACAATAATAAAGTTTTAAGCTTTAAATTTGTGGTAATTTGTTACATTTTAGCAACAACAGAGAAATATAAGTGATTTAAGAAAGGAATCATACACAAGTACTCTCTAAATGTTTAATGAACACATATGGCCACTCCATCATTAAGAACTAAAAAGCTCTAGTCAAACATCTCAATTACAAAACACTGGACAATAACAATATTCGTTATCACAAAGAGCACTGAAACACAAGCTGTTGTGTTTTTACTTAACACTTACAGACTATTTATTATGGGATGGATCCTATTATAGACACTTTATAAGCATTAACTCATTTGGGTCTATTAACCTTAAAAGACACTTATTAATATTATCATCATCATCCTTGTTTTACAAAGAAGAGAGACAGATTCATTGCATTTTCAAGAGCACCTAGGTAATAATTGGCAGTCAGAATTCAAACCCAGGCACTCTTACCCCAAAGTGCTTGCTTTTAATCACTAGTTACCATGAACTTATATTCCTAGTAAGTGACTTCAGATACTTTTAGATGTAAGAAGAATTTTTAAAGTTATATATATATATTTATATATATACATATTCTTGGTAATTTTTGACAATGCATTCACTGAACAACTATTAAGTGTCTCCTATAATTTGGGCACAGAGGAAAGAGAAATGAATTACACAATGAACCTCTCAGTAATGAGTTCAAGGGACAAACATGCAAATAGATAATGACAAGATAATACAAGTCATTGAAGCAAAAGCATCTTTGATTATCAATGAGTTCCTGCTTTAGAAGTACTTAAGTAAACAAATGTGGTATCTTAAATGCTACAGCAGAAGTCCATGATATGCTAAGAGACATGGAAAAAGGAATATTTGTAGGAATTAGGGGTAGGGAATATCATGATCAGTCACTTAACTTAAAACTAAACCTCATTGGTTGCCCAGCAGGCAAGATTGGGAGACTTAGCTTAAAGTTCAGCAAGTCTTTCCAATAGCTTCCCTTAGCAGTGTATTTCAATAAAACCCGGGTTCTGTTCTCCTTGCTGGCTCTGATGAATTCTTTCACTCCCGTGCCTCTGGCCTACACCCCATTCTTTCCTACGGTATTTGGTGGCCTGTATAGGGACTGAATACAGGAACAGTGTAATGGGACCCCCTCCTTCTTTCTCTTTCTTGTTCTCTGGTGTACTGTGAGGAACCCTCAGAACAACTGAAGGTATCTGGTTGGGGTACAGCCCAGTTATTGCAAGGTTTCAGGTACCCTCAGGTGTGACCAGGTGGAGAGCTGCCTTTGCTTGCTTCCTTCCCAAGGGCTGTTTGGGTGAACAGCAACTAAAGGGATCTGGTTTGGATGCTCCCAAGTATCCCTGGAAGGCCTCCCACAACATGGGCAGTCTGCAGCATCATGACCAGTGGGTGATTTCATTTTCCTCCTCTTTGCCTATCCCTGTAAGACCAGTGGTTGAGAACTACACAAGATCTACACAGTGACTTCCAGTTCCCGAACCTCTGCATGGTGACTCCAGTTCTTGATGGCCATTCCAGCTCTGTGATGGTGTGATCTAGTTCCCAGGTGGAACTGCTCCAGGACTATAGGGTATCTGAGGGTCACACATCTAGTTCCCAGGAGTGGTGTCCCCAGAAATGTAGGGTCACTGAACTCCTCGTTCCTGGAAGGGGCACCCCATGCCACAGGGTTGTCCATATTGCAGATACTCTCAGGGATCATGGAACATTCCACGTCAATTCCACAGGATTCATCCTTAGGTTGCATTCTTAAAAACTGAGAAAATTCAATTTCCAGACACCAAAGAATAACACTTTGTCTTCCTTCGTATTACTGGCTGGCCCCAGAGGATCAAAATGTTGGCCTACAAATGGTGCCCTCACTTCTGCTACCAGCCTCCAGTGAGACCTCTTTTGCCATGGCCAAAGTGCAGGGTGGAATGCTGGGGACTTAAGTAAGGGACTCATTATGACTGGATAGTGGAGGCACTGCCTCTGGCTTCAGCAAGCAGCTGCCTGAACTTTTTGATCCAGTGCTGAGATCACCAGTAGTTCTCTGCTGCCTTCCAGCTGTGTTGGGAGACTGGGGTTTCCATTTATCCATTTTGAGATACTGTTCTGATATGTTTCATGGATAGGTAATTCTATTTGCCCATATCTTTCTTCTGTGTTTAAAAATCTGCACATTATTTCAGATAAAAAGTTTACTTTGACTTTACTATGTAACTATAAGAAATTAATTGTGGATGGAACCTATATAAAGTCTAAAGTGAAACCACAAATTTTGAGACCACAATCTAAAAATTTTGGTGAACAAGAACTAGCCCCAAATTTAATGGTTTAGTTTGAAACATGCATGCATTTAAAGGTGTTGGTATAATAGTATATAGTACAGTGTGTGATGTTAATATTTTAGTCTATGTTTAAATGTCTTTTAAGTGAAAACAGCTCATGGTATTCAGCAAGAAGAATTGATTGTCTATATAAACAAAAGATTTACTTTTGATGTTTATTTCTAACCTTCTCTTGATAAAGATCTCCAGGAAGACTAATGCACTTAGCTCTTATTGTTGGGACAGAACTTTTCTTCAAGTCCCAGTAAAAATTTATCTGACTTCTCTCTCCCCCTTTTCCTAGCTAAGAAATTCAATATGGCATCAAAGTCACATGGACAAGTTACTCAGTCATATTGGGGTCTCTCACATGTACATGAGATGTATATGGTATGTGTCTAATTTTTCTTGCTTTTATCAACCTATCTGTTTATTTACCAGCCTAAGAACCTTAGTGTAAAGGATTATTACATTTAAAAACATGCAACAAATTTGAAATTTCAGTTCTGAGAGAAACTGAAGTTACAATCAGTGACTCCATCTTGACTCTGTGTCTACTGTCATTATTTAAATAGTGGCCCAAATCTCTTATGAAACTAAGGTTTTAATAAGTTTAGCAATGAGGGCTTAGTTTTAAGTTTAAATAATGATGTCACGACAGAGAAGTCACTGAAAGGTTTGAAGAAAAGTAAGAATAACGTGGAATTTCATTGTTTAGAAAAGTCATTCTGGCAAGCAGAGAGTAAAAGAAGGCTAGAGGTCATGAAATTATTAGGTGGTAACAAAGTATAAAGATAAAGAGGGGATTGAATTGTGCAATGATAGCAGAGATGACTGAAAACAGGGCTAGTTTTGGAAGGGTATTAGAAAGCATATGTCCAGGCCAGGCATGGTGGCACATGCCTGTAAGCAGCAGTCTAGGAAGCCGCAGCTGGCCGGGGCCAGGGATCCGGGTTCAAGTCCCACTGGGGGTACATAGTGAGACCTAGTTCCAAAAAAAATATAGCTGGGCATGGTGGCGCACACCTGTAATTCCAGCTACCTGGGAAGCTGAGGCTGGGAATTGCTTGAGTCTGTGGTACCCCGGGCAACGTGAGCCTGTGGTTCCACAGGCAAAAATAGCAAGACCTCAAAAAAAAGAAAGCAAGCACCTGCCCAGAGACCCATATGCCACTGGCCATGCCCTTCTCTACACATATAAAGAATAGCAACAAAACAACAAAAGAGAATAGTGACAAATTAGAAGCGATGTATGTATGTAAATACTAGGTTGAAGAATGGCAGAAGACAATGTTTGGAGTTTGTTTTCTAGTCCCCTAATAAGGAGTCTGGACATTAACCTGGAGAGCAGGACCAGGTGTTTCTATGATGAAAATAAATAAACAAATAAAATGTATAATTAGATAACACTAGAAAGTGACATTGCTAGAAATAAATACTGCAATAGAAATCAAGAGGTACAGAAAAAGGCACGGTTATGTGTTGAAAGGAAATTTTTAATTTTCAATTTCCATCTTCTAAGAAGACTGAATTTACCTCAAGGAAATTCTATTTCTTCATAGAATAAATTGCTTTTAAAAGTTAATTGCCACCAGTAATTACAGTTAACAAGTTTCCTAAATGGAGGAACTTTCCTAAGTACTTTACATAGTGCCTCATTTATCCTAAGTGTTATTATTCAGTTTGTTCATTGAGAATCAGAGCGGTAAGCTAACTTGTTAGGGTCATCCAGTAAGCCGTAAGGTTAGAATTTGAATCAAGATGTTGTAATGTCAGTTATTATACTCATAATCATTGTATCACTAAAGCATATTCAGTAAATCGACCTATTAGTTTATTTTTTTAGTAAACAAATTTATGTTAAACTTATAAACACTATTAATATTTAGTACATATGTTTAGTAAGTAGAGCTCATACAGATCTCTGAATTTTTATTATGTGGTGGTTCAGAGCACAGAGACTCTGGAACCAAACTGCATTAATTTCAACTCCACACTGCACCACTTAATTGCTATGGGAATTTATGTAAGTTACATTCTCAAAATGTTTCTATTTGTCCAACAGGAGTGGGGACAGTAATAGTATTTGCCATCTAGGGCATTTCTCATGACTAAATATATAAATGCAAAAAAGAGGTTTAGAACAATATTGGGGACATATTACACATTCCAGACTCTATGTGATCACTGTATTCTAATGTAAAGTACTGACAATCTTAAAAAAATGACAGATACATTACATGGCCCAATTGAGATCATGATAGGCAGAATAATGGCCCCTAAAAATGTCCATGTCCAGAACCTGTAAACATGATTTCACCATGGCAAAGGGGAGCATACAAATACAGTTATGAACCTGAGATGGAGAGATTATCCTAGGTTACCTTATGTAGTACCAACCTAATGTGTTTTTTAAAAAGACTACAGAGTTAAACAATAGGAGAGGTAAAAGAAATCTGAAGGATAAGAGGATCTCAGTACAGCCTTTCTGGCTTCAAAAAGAAAGGAGGGAAAGTAGTTGCAACCCAAGGAAGGCAGATGGGTTCTAGAAGCCAGGAACATCCTTAAGCTGACAGGTACTTAAGAAACCAGGGCCTTAGTAATAACACAGGAAGGACTAAATTCTGTCAACAACCTAAATGGGGTAGGTGGGTGGGTTGGTGGGAGTGGGGATGGGCATGTGTGTGTGTGTACATGTATATATATATATATATATATAATATATATATATATTATACAATAACATTTATTCCTTTAAGAGGTTTGTAGACACACTTGTTTTTTAGCACAGTAAGAGAGAGTTGAATATCTTTTTACTAAGATGCAAAATAATATATGTTGTTTTGAGATGCTAACTTTGTGGTAATTTGTTACAGAAGCAGTAGTAAATGAACATAAGATCTATGTTTAACGTTTTCCTAAAAGTCTCAAATATATTGATTTAAGAACTATGTAAAATGCTAAAATAAATTTAACTTCTTAAAGTCAGCAATTTTAAACTACGTTAGGGGCATAAATCAATGTCTCCTTTACATTTCTATTGTTAAACTGCTTAGAACTTAAAAGAATCTGAAAAGCTAATAGAGAATATCATAAATAGGGTGCTGCTATAATTCTTTTCATGCTTATATTTAAAGGTAAAGAAATATTCTAGTTTCATTTTTCTTTAGTTTCTCATAATAGCCTAAGTCAACTTTTTTTTTTTTAAAAAAACCACCATTTCACTAATCTTCCTTAATATGCTGGCAGAAATATATAAATTCTAGGTTTACAATTAATAAGTTGAATTTACAAAGATAAAGCACTTAATGACAAAATAAACTGTATCTTGTTATTACCTATTTTTTCACTGATTCCTAATTAAAACTTGTTTCATGAGAGTCAGGGTCATGTTTGGGTTATTTACTTTTCTATCACTATGGCCTGATAATACTCCTATTCCTCAGACACCTTTTGTTAAATATAAGAATGAAAAATACATATATAAATGAAATATAAAAAGTGGAAACAAATCTTTCCTAAAACCTCAACTTTACTAGCTTATGGAAATACTGAGATACTTGTGATTAAACAATAATAGCATACTTTAAACACTTCCAACAGAAATATGAAATGTAAATGTTCTACGTTTTATATTCCAAACAGATTCATTAAAAATTGTTTAATATCTCTATTATTAATTTATTATTAACAATAGACAGTATATTCAGAGGTCACACAAAAACTATGAACTTTTCATGCTTCTGAAAATGTCCTTTATGTCAGTCTTTTTTTGGTCCTTTTTCTCCCTTTCAGAAAAATTAAGTGAAGTGAAATTAAGTAATCTGCCTTCCTTAACAACTGCTAAATGAAAAGCTTGGTCTTTCCTGGGAAGGTTAGAGATAACCTGAAAGGTAATCTAGAACTCCAAAGAGTAAGAACACTAGCCAAGCAAAATATAACGCAAGTCCTAAATTTTCCAAAATAATCTTACTTCAACATGTGAACAGTATCAAATGATCCTTTTCATGCTGCATTTTCTAAACCCAGGGCCCATTTTAGACTTAACACAGCTTTCAATCTGTCCAACTCCCATTTCAAGAGGCTAGTGGGTACTGCGTTGGTCATCTCTAGCTGTTTAAAAATCTCCCTGCAACTAAATAAACTGCATTCTCTACCAATTTACAGTTACCCATTCATCTATCTCATTGGTACTCTTGGCTCAAGAGGTGAGACTATTAATGGCATACACCATCATCACATCCTTCTCAGGTCTGTCTTTTCCAAGAATACATGGATGACAACACAATTCCAGGTAAAAATCATCGTAAATTGTTTATTGGTAATGTAAAAAAAAAAAAAAAAGAATTTGGGCAGTACTAGAATTCATTAATAAGTGTTTTGTTTTGTTTTTTAAAGGTCTTCTGGTAACCCTGTTCCTACAGTAAAATTTCTAGAAAGTCTGAAAACAGAGCTTTCATGGGACTGAGTTCTCCTTTAGTGGGGCTGGAGAAGGTATGTGCTGGCTGTGAAACAGGAACTTGAAAGTCCCAAAAACCTACTGATTCTTGAAACTTCACTTACCTGACTGCATTCGAAACTAGAGCAAACCCACCAGTTTGCCATCCGAACTACAGAACGAGAAGCAGAGACAACTATCAGCACCGACTAGACATTAGCCTTGCCTGGCGAACACAAGAAATAGCTTCCTCCGACGCCAGCCCTAGAAACCCACTCAGTTTCCCCTGGCTGGGTGGGTGTCTAAGGCCGTCCGAGTCTACTGGCTCCCGGGTGATTCCGAACCACCCTGCGGCCTGGTGCTCCAAGCTGTGTCCAGGCCGCCCGGCTGGGTCTCGCGGGCTGCAGCTTGGCCGTGTGGGCGGCTGACCAGACGGCAGAGGTCAACCCGAGGCTCGGCCCCCGGCGCTACACGACTGACCCACCCCGCGGCCGCCCCAACCCAAAGGAAGGCGCCTTTTCCCACGAGGCCATTCTGCAACGGGGCCTCAGCTCAGGGCGAAGGAGTGCCGGGGCTGCTGAGGCGCCCCGCCGCCACTCGGCGGCGCTTGTCGGGCGGCCAGCCGCGGCGTCGGCGAACAAGGAAAGCCCTGCCCTCGGAGAGCCCTGGTTTCCCCTCGGCCCCTTGACACCGAGGCCGCGTCGCGGACGGCCTCCGACCCGGGGCTGACCGGTTCGCGACTCTCCTGCCAATCAGACACGGCTTTTCTCCGAAGCCTGCCAACCAATCACCGCGCGCAGATGTCCTCTTCGGCTCTTCGGCTCTTCGGCCTTTCGGCTCCTCGGCGTTCGCAGGGGCCGGGTGCTCGGGCCTGGCGCGGCGAGCCCAGGCTTAGCTCTCGTTGGTTTGCTGGGTTCCCCCCCCCCCCACCTTTTTTTCCAGCTACTTCCGGGTCCTGCGTCGCTCCGGAAGCCCGCGAGTTCCGGAAGCCTGGATAGCCCAGGTTCTGCTAGGAAAAGCCAAGCTTCCCAGGGAATGTTTCAGGAAAAGTTACGTGGAGCGTGGTCGTTTGCAGACTCCTAAGGTCAGTGTCTGCCAGAGAGCCAGCGTGCAAATCTGAGGTTTGCTTACCTAGAGCCGGGCGGGCGTGGAGTTTCACGACCTTGTGATTATGTCCCTTTGCTCAAGTTTCCCTGTTTGTTGCCGTCTGTCTTTCTGGAAGAGGCAAAGCAAAGTCTCCTGATTTGGGGAAAGCAATGAAGTCAACATACCACCCTGAAATAGTCGTAGAACAGCGCTATCAGGAAAAAAAAAAAAAAAAAAAAGGAAACAGCTAAACTTGAGCTCTTTTGCATTTCACGAAGTGACTGTAGACAAGCATATCTTTTCGCGGTGAATAGTTAAATAGTTTCTTTAAAGTTAATGTACAATCCAGACTTTACTTGGTATCTGATGGTTCGTGTAAAGTATTATATTTGATACTGAAAAATTGAATATGCTTACAGTTCAGCATTTTGGAAAGCGTATGAACTTAACATTTAAAGGCAGTTTTGGTTTTCTTGAGAAGAAAAAGCTATTGAGAATTTCTTTATAAGATGGCGACGAGTTTGTTATATTTAACATTGAGTTCTGATAAGTGTGAGTGCAAAAATCAACTAGCATTTTCTTCTGGGACCTTAAATTAAAAGTTAATTGTTCTTGATGATTATTTAGGGTGCTTATTTACTTAGATTTTGCAGAACTAGAACATTTAGTGAAAGGACTTTCCTCAGTATCAGACCAAGTTGTTGGTTGTACAAGTTTACCATATGTCTTGTACATTTTTTACCTTGACAGTTTCAAGCAATTACAGTGAGACTGTGACTCCATCCATACCTGTTTGTAGTCTAAACAACAGCCCCAAATGTCTTACATTTAGTTAAACCTGAACCTGAACTTAGGTTAAAAATAAACTTAGGATGAGTGACTTTTCGTTTTTCTTTATTTTCTCTGTGATCTAGCCCATATTATCAATTACTTCTATCCATAAAGATTAGAATTGAGTTGACCTTGAGCCATATGGGATTGGAAGGAAAAGACATGGTGGAATTATTTCTTAAGTCAAAAGGAGAACCTTCTTTAAAAAAACAAAACAAAACAAAAAAAAACAGAAGAAAGAAAAGCAGTGAAAATAGAAGTAGTGGAAATTGTTGAGAGAATGTTAGACAAAGTCAAGAGAATTGAGTTCTAGTCTTAACATGGTTTTACATTGCCAACTCTACCTCTTGGCTATATACCCTTCAATTTTAGAAATGAGAGGTTGCCCTCAATCTGTGGTTTTAAAATTGTTCATAGAAGAACTCCTGTAGAAATTTCCTGGAGCCATGCAAGCCGATCCTCAGTTTTCTACAGACGCAGCTATTTTATGCATTCTGCTTGAAAAATGGGATTCTTGTTAAGAAAAACTCACGTCTCTAGAGTGGATGATCAGTGTTCTCTTCTAGCACTGAAATTGTGTTATCATTTATTCATTGCTCATTTTTCAATAATAAGAGTTGTATTCAAGTCAGTGTATTAAAATCACTGACTCAAACAAAAACACTGACTTAAAAACAAACATCTGTTCAATCTAATTTGTTTAATAGATAATTTCAAAATCTAATTTCTTTCTGATCAAAATCATAATTATTTTTCTCTCGTCCCCCTGCCCTTATACTGTAGCCATATGCTATTTACTTATATCTGAAGCTAAATGATCTTTGCAATAGAGAAGATAGGTATTTTCCATTTTACATATTTGGTTGCTGAAGCTTAAAAGATGTTAGCAGGCTTGCCTAACACATTGCTGGTGAAGTTCTGAGTCCTAGACCCATGTCCTTAAAATGTGGAGTAATTTTAAACTTTCTTTCCCTTTTATACTCCGCTGACTTCGGGTTCTGGTAATATCATATATGTAGTCATTCATAATCTTTATTTCTCTATGCAGTATGCACTCTATTTTGAACTAAAGTCCACCTCCAAGGCACTCACTCCTTTTCTCCCTCTCCCTTCTCCGTTGATTGTCTTGGTTGAATACTATAAAAGCAAATTGGATGTTCCTTTTAGGGCTTTCCTATGAAATAGCAGCAATTTGTAAACAATCTGTGTTCCTCTTTAGTTCCTGCAGAACAATGTGGGTGAAATCTCAGGAGAAAAGCCCAGCACTGCTTCACTGGGCCCATGTCTCATCTTTCACTGCAAATGCCAGTGTTGTGATGTAGAGGCGGGAAAAAGGATCTAGCATGCTCTCCCCTTCCTTTGTATACTGCCATCATCATCTCAATCATTTGCCCTCTACACATAACATATTCTAGATACATTCTATATTGCTTATTTTTAATAGTTTACCATTATCAGAAACTCTTCTCACCTGCCTGTTAATAAGTTAAGGTAAAATTTTATTCAAATTTTCTTTTCATGCTATTAAAACTCAAAGTCATGTGTGACTATACCCTTCCACTGTTAGGTAAGTTGGCAATGATGCTGCCTTGCATATAGTATGTTCATAGTAGTTAAATGAATTTTCATGTCTCATTTTTTTCACCCACGTACTCCATTGGTTCAGATTTGACGTTCTGTCCCTTTTAAATGGCTCTCTGATCACATGAATGGAAATGGAGAGGGAGTGTAGAGGAGATGCATCCTAGACAACATGGACAACCACATTCCTTTAATATTTTTTTTTCTCCATCGACAGACCTAAGACCTTGACTGACAGTCTCATCTTTAGAATGATCATGGGGAATCATTTTTTTTCTTTGAGCTCCACAGGCTTGAATTTTGTCCCAAGTGTACCGAATTTCCAAACTAGTAACTTCCTTTGTATATTCCACAATTTCTCTAGCGTTTGCCAGAAATTTAGTAATTGCCAGCTTGACCTTAAACAGGTTGTTACTCTTCTCAAGTCTTAATATTTATCTTTGCAACATGGACATGATAATACTTTAAATGAGAACTAAATGTGATGAATGTAAAGAAAAAATAGTGTCTTGCAGATAGGTAGCACATGGTGTCTCCTTTTCCATTGCTTTTGCTTCTGTTCCAACAGATGATCCGCATGAATGATCCACATTCCGGTCAGTGCCATAAAATGTGCACCTACATGTCTGTTCCAGTAGTTTTCAAGTTATTTAGAAATCTCTTCATCTAAAACCCCTTTCTAAACTTGCAGAGTACATGGAGATCTAGTTGTTCGTGTTTCATGTGACTGTATTCAGTCTTAGATTGGAATTTTTGCCGTAATTCATGCTTAGTACTTAATTACTAGTCCTTAGTTCTTGGCTTCTTAAAATAGCCCCATCTGCTTGTTCAACAGTGCTATCCAAAAGAATTTACCTTTGAGGATGATCACCACTTGTCAGTTTTGGACACTGGTTCAGAGACTGGCTCTGCCACTTCTTACTGATTTTCGCAAGTCAGCTAAAATGACTGTCTCTGTGCCTCAGTTTCCTTGTTTTAAAACAAATAATGAAAGAGCCTCTTTCATAATATTGTCAAGATTAAATAATTTTGATTTTGCAGAGGACTGTCACATAGTCAGACTCAGTAGCTAATAAGTGTATATGTTTCCTTCAGTTGTAAACTCACAGATTGTAGGGACTATTTTCTAGTGCTTTCCTGAATCTTTCTGTGAAGACTGTCTTTGTCTCTTGTATTCTGTTCTGATTTCACATTCTCTAGCCTTTCCAAACTCATCTTCAGTGATTCCATTTCTGCAGCTGGAAATGACTATTTTTTCATTTTTTCTTCAAGATTTCCTAAAACAGTTTTAGGAAATCCTTATAAGGATTTAGATAGGTAGATTTTTTACAGTTATTTTTTAATGTTTTAACTACCTAAGAGTGTAGTGTGATAAAATGACTAGCCCAGAGTCTCACAGCCTGTTGAACCTGGGTTAGAATACAGAGCTAATCAGAACCAGTATTACTTTCCTTCCTCCCCCCCTCCATATTCTCTCAAACATCTGCTCTTTATTTTCACAATGTGCTTTCTCTCTTAAAGACTCAGAAGTATCAACTTTCTGAAAGAAAAGATTATGAGTGCCATGCTGTTCTCTTAAAAATGTATTTGTGAAACTACGCCAAGGTGTTGGAAATTCTGTTTTAAGATTTATTTTGTGTTAGTTTTAGGCTCTTGAATAAACATAGCATGAATAAAACAAGTAGGTAGGGTACTTAATTGTAGAAGACTAATTATAGTCTTGAAGATTATAGTATTTCCTCTACAAATTAAAAAAAAAAAGTACCCTCTGCTAGAGCAGATTGCTTATCATTGTTCATGCTATTTTGAAATTTGTCAGCTATATGTTAAAAACACTTTGTTGTGTACCCACAACCATCCTTGAAAAGAAAAACCTATTTGGATTTTGATGAGGAGTGCATTAAATTTAAAAGTAATTAGAGATTGTGTCCACACAGAGTTTTTAAATACTACAGAAACACTACTGGGATTTCTAACATCAGAAATATATAAACAATTGAAACTATTTTATATATGATGAAAGTGAGAAACAAAAGAGTAGTGACAAATCACTTAGCAGTTCTGTAGCAGAAGTGGGATTTGAACTTCCAGTTGTTGATTTCTAGACCTATTCACAGTGCCAGAGGTCACAATGTTCTAATAGGTCTCAGTCATAGCTTTTTCTCTTTTGCTCATGTCTGAAATGTGTTCTGGGAACCAGTGTCCTGTTAAATTCCTCTTTGATGCATGTCCCATTTATTAGTATTGATTTCAATACAATGGACAGTAAATCTATTTGACTACACAAAGGAAATAAAATAATAGGGTATAGGTTCAAACCTTAAGGTCTCTGATTATAGCACTTTATTCATATAACCTCATAATATAAACTTTTTACAGTTTTTTAAATGTGTAAAGGGTAAAAATGAATATATGATCTCCACTTTGATTACCAGAATCTTTAGGATAATGTAGAAGCTACATGTCATCCTATAAAGTAAGTTGGCTTTTGTAAATCGAAAATGATAGCCTAGAAAGGGTACATGGATGGGTTTGGTACCTTAAAGATTATTTGATGATCATGTTTCTGCTGACAAAGTTTACAGGAGTGTAAATTTAAATGTAGAAATTTTGTAGGCAACATGAATTGACAAATATGCCTAATGACAATACATCTACTCCAGAGAGTCTCGGGAACTGGTCAATAATAATGTGTATATTGATAGCAGCGATGTGGGAGATGTTACTTGATTTTATAGCTAAAAATCCATGTTATCCCCTTAATCATAATTACATTAATATTGACAGACCCTTGACAATAGCCACATTATTATTGATAGATTTCTGTCAATAACATGTTTTTAAATAAAATATATTCATTCATAATTTGTACAATACTCAATAAAAGCTCTAAGTACATCCTGAAAAATTCTTCCTCCTTTACTGAGATAAAATCATTTGTTTTGTATGTGGAATGCAATGTAGTTTTATTTTAGGGACTGAACTGCATAAAAGGAAATCATGACTTATTTAAGGGATAAGATCATTGCTACTTTTGGTAAATGTATCTTCAGGGTTTTTTTTATGAAAGAAAAGCAGGTTGACAAGTCTAGTGATACAATGTCAACAGGAGATCTTTTTTAGTAACTTTTAGTTCTAGATCATTTTGTGTTAAACGTATTTATGTGACAAGTTAATCATAGTAGCCTTAGCAGATATGGTAATTTTTATCAGGTCTTGATTTTGCCTTAAGCATCATTTTTACATATGCTTAACATAGTATCCTTCACTATATACTAATATTATTTAATGATAACTATACTATTAATTAGTGGTTTTTATTACTCTCTTTGCAGGGCCAATAAATGTTTCCCCCTGGATTAACCTTTAGATTATTAATTAGTATAGTTTGGGAATTGGGAAGAGAGAGAGTATAGGATTGTGTATTAAAAAATGTGATAGAGAAGAAAAAACTGCCTGTTTTTGGCATTCTGGAATAATCTATTTGAATTAGATCTGATGACATTTGCTTCAATTCAAAACAAACTCAAAAAGATTGGCTTCTCTCTTTTTTTTTTTTTTTTTTTTTTTTTTTTTTTTTTTTTTTTTAAGCTACTGAAGTTGGAGCCTACTTTTGTGAAACTAAATACTGACACTATGAGAAACATTATCATGGGGCTGTTAGGGCTTACATATTTAAACTCAATTTTTGAAAGTAGAAAGTTTCGCTAATAGCTGGGCATGGGTAACAGTCATTATAACAGGAAAATACTGTATTGCCAACAGTTGGGGATTTCTTGATTCAAACTTTTGAAGACATCATAATGTTTTAAATTTTCATAGTTTTTAATGAAACAAGTTAAATTGTTTTGATTTTTTTCAGAAAGTTATTAGCACATTTTTAAGTCCCTTGAATTATTGTGAGAATTCTATAACTGGTCTCTCCCTGAACTGCATTTTCTTTTTTTTTTTCAGTGTTACTGAACTCTGCCATCATCTTAATCTTTTGAAATTTATATCCTGTTGTGCCTCTTCAATGATTTTTCATGCCTATTAAATCAATGCAATTTCCTTTAAAAAGGATCTTTTTGCAATGGGCTGACTCTTC
>PVHY01002455.1:72472-126785 GCA_004024945.1 Uropsilus gracilis
AAAAAAAAAAAAAAAAAAAAAAAAAAAAAAAAAAAAAAAAAAAAAAAAAAAAAAAAAAAAAAAAAAAAAAAAAAAAAAAAAAAAAAAAAAAAAAAAAAAAAAAAAAAAAAAAAAAAAAAAAAAAAAAAAAAAAAAAAAAAAAAAAAAAAAAAAAAAAAAAAAAAAAAAAAGTTAAGGGCTAGATTAACCAAGTCCAAAAGATTAAAAAAAAAAAAAAAAAAGTTTACAAACCAGAGGTACCAATAATATGCCTAATACAATCATACTGTACCTCAAAATATCAAATTCAATATTTCAAAAAAATTATTTGTATGCTTCCTTCACCTAGATTTTTCACAAGTTCTACAAAAATAAAAACAAAAACTGCATTCTTTTGGTTAAAAACTTGCTAAATAAAAGCAGTAAATAAAATTTAGATAAGGATACAGCTAACAAAACAAAACGGCCTATAGCAAAATTTAACACTTGTCATTTTCCTCCCTAGTTGCAAGTCCAACATAGCAAAAATACATCCCTAAGTAAACTCATTTCACTACTCAAAACTTCACAGTTCTAGAAAAATTAAAATACCCAATGCCAGAAAGTTCTCATTGCAGACTCACTAACAATCTAAACTTTTCAAATCCTTACAACAAATCAACTGGCACCTCACATACTCTGTGCAAGGCATAAAACCACTAGTAATTTATAACAATTCTACAGCAAAAATCAAAAGAGATAAAGGCTTATAGCAATGTGGCAGTGCTAACTTACGTACAGTCACCTTACACATAGTATATAATGCTACTTTTAATATAATTGCTGTTTATAAAATAAGGTTATATCACTTCATGTCTAAATTCTTCCAAAATTACATACTTTCACCTTCTTTTGCCTCATCCCTCTTAACAGGTTTTAATTTCAGTTCATCTTAACAAACCATGGTCAAATATTAAGCCAAAGCTCATCGTAAATGTCGTGGCCTGCTTGCTAAAGCACCCCAAACATTCTTCACTAATAGCTGTGCTCTTTGCCCTAGCCACAGCCTCTGTTACAGCAGTCTCCTATTGTGCTAAGATCCAAGTAACTAAATGTCGCAACAAATACAACAAAACTGTTGTCTATAAGAATTCAAAAAATTGGCCAAAGTATATCACCTACAGCATAAAACTAACTCATTGCAAAAGAAAAAAAAAAAAAAAACTAAACTATGCAAAATGTTTTAAGGCAATTACGTCCTTAAACCTGCTTAATTTTTGTCTTATTTAACCCTTTAAATTAAAAAGCTCATTTAGTTTGTAAAATGTTAATTGTTACTGTTATGCTATTATTCTCTTGCTACAATTAATGTGCTTTCCCACCAACCTGTTAACATCTCTTAGGTCCATTTTAATAGTTAAAAAAGAGAGAAATGTGGAACTTAAAGCAGGTAAAAAAAATAAAGCTTTAGATAAGAGGAACACCTCCTATCTCTCTAGCCCCCTCTGACACACTAGAGGGTGGGCAATAGCACATTTCTCATCTGTAGCCCAGCTTCCTAACCTCTTTTAAAATGTCCCAAAAACATATGACCTATTAGTAATGGCTGTTGCCCCCAAAGGTAAATTCTCCTGTTATCGCACACCCTCACATCCTCCCTACTGCATGTCATGTACGCTTCGCTACTTCCTCATTACATCATTGTAACATTTCCTTGCTGGGGTATATAAAGGGCATCAAAACTTCATTAAAATTAAACCTAAACATGCTTCCCAAACTCCCTGTTCTGTGGGCTAGCCTCACAAATCGCTATCAATCTCTTCCATCTCAATTATTTCTTCATTCCATGCGCAACTCCTAACACTTCACATGACTGCTTAAAGTTTGCCTCTTCTTTGAAGCCTTCTTTGATTTTCTGAGGTCTAGTTGTAAGCACAGTGCCCTCAATTTCCCCTTGCATATCACTCATCACACCTTATTGTAATGGCCTGTTTATTATTTTACATGCCACACTCTCACTTTCCCCTTCCTTCCACCCTACTACTTTATACTTTTTATAATGAAGTCTTTACAATGAATATCTACTCTTTAGAATGTATAACCTATGACATTTTAGTCTTTACATGGATGGAAAAGTATGTTCTACCATTTTATCATTAGCTCTGAAATATAAACTGACAAGTAATAGTTCTATTACCAACATATTGGAAAAGGTAATAATATTCTGGATATCATCATTTGAAATAATTGTAAAGGTTAATGGATAGGAATTTGTATTTACTACCTTTCACCCACGCCTGTATGTTTGATCCTATTCTTGTACCCTTTCATCTAGTTTTTATAGAGCATAATCTATGTACAAGACACTGTCCTAGTTAGTAAGATTCAACTATGACAAGACTCAAATCTTTGTAACAGGTTTTATTGTCTAGTGGAAGAAATGGATAATTAAAAAGTAGTTTGTGTTTGGTACATAAAATATTAAAATGGTTTATGTACCCATACATAAAGACCAGGAAAGAAGGAAAACAGAGTGTTAAAGGAACACTACAAGAGGCAGCTAACATAATAATTTGGATGGTTGGGAGGAAGTGATGTCTGTGCCAGTACTTAAATGAGTTTTTCAGTTAATAAATGGGAACAGGCTGTCCAGGCAGAGAGAACAGATAGCAAATGTCCTCTAGTGAACAAGAGGAGGTGGTGCTTTATGACTGGAGGTCAAAGCATTAGGAAGGAAAGCAAGCTGGGGATAGATTTAGGGAGACCTGTGTTTTTTAGAACCGTTGCAGTATGGGGAGTGCTCTGAGGAGGTGAAAAAGAACAACTCCATGTAATCTGAGAAGATGAGAGCCACCAGAATTTAGGAAAAGGTTTGTGGGGGATAGATTAATAAATGAATTAGATATTTTAGAGGAGGAGCAGACTTTAGGAATTAAATTTTGTTGAGAAAGGAAAGGTAATTGTCTTTTAACTCCCTTCTCTTTCCTATAGATCCTGGCTAGTATGAAGCAAGATTATCAGAGAACAACTTGCAGCAGAAATCCTTATTACCAGAGCTATAAGCTGAAGTCTTGAGGGAGCTGCAGGAAGGGGAAAGAAGAGAGTCACTTGAGAGACTTTCATGGGTGAGGAGCATTCCTGTCATATATCTCATTTAAGAGGGAAATAGCACTAAACAAACTATTATTTAGTAGTCATTGTTCCCTGTACTTGAATTTGTTAAGCCACTAGCCCCCTTCTGCCACTAGATCCTCTAGGATTTATGAATAATATAAAAACCTCCCTGTTGAAAACCTCTTTGATTGTCAGAGATATTCCAGTTTCAAAAAGTACAGCTTTATTTCAGGGTGAGCTTTCTAGCTCCTTTAACCTCAAATCAATTACATTTCACATCTTATCATAAATATAGAATCATAAAAATAACAGAATTTGAAAGAGGTCATTTTGTCTCTATCCCTTCGTTTCATAAGTGAAGAAATAAGATTTTAGGTGAAATGACTTGTCCAGGATCACATGGTCCTAGTGACAGTGAACATCAGCATGATCCCTGCCTCTCTTTGTAGCCCCTTGGTATGTCTGTTAGTACATCTCTTTCAAGGACCTAGAAATCATGATCAAGATCCAAGTGTGAAGGGCTCATCAGATACTGAACTTTAACCAGTTATTGTAGTTTGGATTTGCCAGCTAATTAATAAAATATCTGAACTGGTGTGTACACTCCTTGATAACAGCAGCCACTGTTGTTTCATTCACTTTGGTTCACATACTAAACATTCAGTAAATGTATTTTGTGTCAGACTTAGTAGCTAAGCATAAATCAGTTTTTATATTTCATTCTAAAAGACCTTTGTCTCTTTTGCATCTGTTTGTTTCTTTGGTATACTTAAGTGATCTTAGTATATATATTTTGTAGTTTCCTTAGAAAGCTATCAGATAGACCTTTTCATTTTCTATCACATAGACCTTTTTATTTTCTTAGTAATAGCATTTCTGTATTCATATTGCTTTGCTAGTATTTGTTTTCTGCAATAGTGTGATAGAATAATAAACTTATTTTTCATTTCTTTCCTTTTAACTTTCTTTATAAATATATAAAATATCTGAAAAAGATTAAAAGCATTGAAAAAATCTCTTTGGAGTCAGTAAAAGTGCTAGAAATTAAAGTGAGTGAGATCTTGACTTAAACATTGCAATGTCCCATGTAGTTCATGGTATTTATTAAGTTTATATATATCTACATTGGTCATATTTACCCTCTTCACTGTTCGTTTCAGGATTTTAAACGTCTGACCAAAGAGGATTTTCTTAAAGGCTCGTTGTAGAAGTAGTATACAGCCTGCTAAAACCTGTTATTTTTTTGATAAAGAATCTAAAAGGAGGATGGAGGGGGATTGATGGGAGAGAAAGAGGAGAGAGGAGAAGGAAGTAAGAAGTGATTGTTCACTGCTATTTTTACACTCCTAAAAGGCCCATCATATGGGTCCTGTATAATTTCTGTATCACATCTTTCCACATTTGCATTGAGCATGGTACTCCCGTGCAACTCTTTGATCTTCTACCATTTTTATACTTTTTCCTAGAGACCGTCAAAGAAGCCGTGACTTCCACAGGAGAGAATATGAATACACCAAACAGAGTGCTAAGAATAAGTCAGTTGGATGCACTTGAACTAAACAAGGCCCTGGAGCAGCTGGTTTGGTCCCAGTTTACTCAGTGCTTTCACGGTTTTAAGCCAGGACTGTTATCCAATTTTGAACCAGAGGTGAAAGCCCTCTTGTGGCTTTTTTTGTGGAGATTCACCATCTACTCTAAAAATGCCACTGTGGGACAGTCAGTTTTGAATATCCAGTACAAAAGTGATTTTTATCCAAATCTGAGATATCAACCACCTAGTAAAAATCAAAAGCTCGGTTATGCTATTTGCACAATTGGTGGAAAGTGGTTAGAAGAACGATGTTATGATTTATTTCGAAACCAACATTTAGCATCTTTTGGGAAAGTCAAACAATGTGTGAATTTTGTGATTGGACTTTTGAAATTAGGTGAATTGATTAATTTCTTAATTTTCCTTCAAAGGGGTAAGTTTGCAACTTTGACAGAACGTCTCCTAGGCATTCATTCCGTGTTTTGCAAACCCCAAGGCGTACGTGAGGTTGGTTTTGAGTATATGAATAGGGAACTTCTCTGGCATGGTTTTGCCGAGTTTCTGATTTTTCTCTTACCACTTATTAATATCCAGAAGTTGAAAGCCAAGTTATCTTCATGGTGTATCCCTGTTACTGGTGTTCCTAATAGTGATGATTCATTAGCCATCAGCGGCAAAGAATGTTCTCTGTGCGGAGAATGGCCCACCATGCCTCACACTATAGGATGTGAACATATCTTCTGTTACTATTGTGCTAAGAGTAGTTTTTTATTTGACATGTACTTTACCTGTCCCAAGTGTGGCACAGAAGTGCACAGTCTGCAACCACTGAAATCAGGGATTGAGATGTCAGAAGTGAATGCCCTTTAGGCACTAAAATTTTTCCCTCTACAGAAAACTATATTACACTTAAAACTTTAATATTAGTCACCCCAAGGGTATTATTTAGTATAAAAATATTGGGTTCTCAGCTACTGTCTTCTTTCTAAACATGACTAAATTCCAATCCATGGAAACCAAATGATTCTGAATATATAGTGAAAACAGTAATTTTTTTTAAATCACTGCATTCAGTTTTTGATGTCAAGAGTAATGGACAGCTTTTGTCAGGTGACTGCTAAGAATATGCCTTCATTTGCTACCCTGGAAGGATGTTCAACTCTAAAAATAAAGGATTTGGGAGACTCTGGGATGAGTGTGCATTTATTTTTAGAGGTGGCATTAAACCATCATAATCTGACAATGATAAGACACTGTTGTTTTAAACCTTAAGATCTGATATCCTAGTTGTAATTTTAAACCTTTCTCTGCAGCCAGCTCTCAAGGGGTTCGGTTAACTTCACTTTCAGGCAGAATGATGGGCACCAGACATTCAAGACTTAAGTTCTGCGAGCTCTCTGATCCCACTCAAATGAAAACATCTTGCCTAATATTTGCAGCAATTTCTAATAAATAGCTCACTTTCATTGGTGTGCCTGGGATTGCATACACATTCCTAAACCAGGAATCACATTGTTTCAGAAACCAAAAGTAGGAGAGGGAACTTCTCTGTAGGAAATTGAGGTGCTGTTAAAAGAATGGTAGTCTGAGCAGGTATTAACAATGGATCTTTACTAGAATCTGCATTTGCCTTTTTTATACCACAAGCCTACAAGTCATCTTTAATTCTGTTGATGATCTATTTGATAAGTGCTAAAGTAACTGGTTGTCTTAGATTGCAGATTTAAATGGATAAAGTCAACAAGATTTTGTTCTACCATCAGTTTTGTTACATTGTTATTTTTGTATCAAACTAAATTCAGATTCAGTTCCCATATTATCATAATTTTAATATGAAAACATAGTACATTGCAAATATGCAAAGAGAGTGGTCATTGTTACATCTTTTTTCCCTGTAGGCCCTAATAATGGCACTTAGTATAATACATATTTTTAAAATTTTTCATTTTTATTTAACACATTTCACCCACAATTAAAGGTCAGGAAATGTGACTCCCTTGCTCATCTCTGTGTAAACAGAGCCGATCTCTTACCCCCATTATAACTTGGAAGCATTTTATTAGCTGAATAAGTAAACCTGCTTAACAGATTGGGTTTTACAGGAGTAGATGTTAAAAGGAGTTTGCAGTGTGTGATACTCATCCTCATCAGCATCTATGAAAGGAAATGGGAGGGAAGGGGGGGAAGGCAGGCACACAAATAGAACTGCAATGCAGACAAGACAGCCACTCCCGGGAAGGGAAGAAAATAATACTGTCTATCAGAATGTCCTGGACTGGGCCAAAGTAGTCTTCTTACCTCCATCTCTGCCACTGGAAGTGGACTGCTCAGGGAAGGGCATGACAGTGCTGGGAGTGGCAGCGCTGCAGCAGTGGCTGACCTGGGGGAGCTGACAGCTGGAAGCAGTCTGCTGATCCCACTCCCCACAGCTGGGTCCCTTCTTGAAGGAGGAACTGGGTAACAGCCAGAATGTACCACATTTAATACTGTATTCGCTGTTTTTGTTTGTAAAGATTCTTCATAAATGACACATAATGGAATGGTAGACTGTGACTGACTTGTACACTCAAGAGCTGCCCTGGGAAGCTCTGCCTCCCTAAGGCGGACTTGCTGTCAGTCCCAGACTCTACTCTGCCTGCTTCGCTGAATACTATCAAGAGATTTGCTTTAACACTGATGCTTCAGTTCCCACTCCCCAGTGGTCTCAGGGCTAAAGGTTCAGGATAACTAGGTCATGTTTAGCTTCTAGATATATTTCCACTTCAGCCTCAAGAACCTGACCATCAGCTATAAAATTTGTCACCTAGGGAAAATAACTTTGGCACAAGAATTTTTCTTTTCTCTCCATGCATCTTGTTCCCAAATAAAGTTTGCTATGTGTATATTTAGTGTCTACATGTGGCTCTAGTGATCATATCTAAAGTACATTAGTCAGAGCTAAGAAAAACTAGGGTCTGCTTGCTTCCAACTCCCCTGCCTTCAGTACGTAGTAACTGGGTTTAAGAAGTTAACTTCTCTAAGAGTTAATTTGATCAACCTATGAAATAACACTCAGTAATATGTACCTACTAGGACTTTGATGGAAATTAGATCATCCTTCAAAAATTATTTATTGAGACTCTATAGGCATCTACTCTACTCAGAGATGTATTCGTGAACAAGTCAAAAGTCTTGTTCTCTTGGAGTTTTTTGCATGGGTGATAGATGGAGATGTAAATGTGGAAGATAATTTCACATGTTGTAAGTAATCTGAAGGAAATAAAAAGGACTGGTAAAGGAGAGTGACAAGGGTTTTAAATTGAATTTTTAATCTCAAAAGTTGAAGTAAAAAAGAGGGAGATCAAGCAAAGAAGGGGTGCCAGGTTAAGTAAATGGCAGGTTCCTAAGCTCCCTGGTGAGTGTCCATTGCCTCTTAGAGGAACCAAAAGAAAGAGTAAGTCAGGAAGGTGTTGTGAGGGGAATTAGGGCCAGACCGTGACCAAAAAAAAAAAAAAGTGACATCAAATTTAAATTTTCACAGGCTCACTGTGGCTACTGTATGAAAAGTTATGATTAAAATGAAAATGTAAGAGTACAGCAAATAATCATTTCTAATGAGCCATTATTGTTATCTGTTAGATTTGTGGTACATTAAATGTCACTCTCTGAAATGCTCAGGAACATGGGAACAATGTGTTAGGAAGCCAAAATATATTTTCATAGATTCAGTGTAACATCTACACATGAGATTTACTCAAATTCCCGTAAAAACTGCTTAATTTTGAATCAAAGTCTAATGAATTTTCACTGACATTAAAAATAACACAAGAGGGGAGAAAAAAATGACAGCAAGCCTTTTCACAAAAATAAAACGCTGGTGGCGATGAAAGTAAAATTTAGGAAAATTTGATACCTGGTAATATTCAGAGAAAGAGCATACAGACTCTGAGGACTAACTGCATGGTAACTAGTATGGTTTCACAAGTGACCTTGCATCAATAAAGGCTACCTTATGTTCCTTACAATTTGGTTAAAAAGACAGGGACATGAATATTGCTGTATTTGAAAAAGCCTTCCGACTGTGTTGGCATTTAAAGCAAAAACTTGATTCATTTGCTTTTAATAAGTCCCCACCCCCTCCCTAACGAACAGCACTCAAATGAAATGTTACTGTATTAAATGTTATGTTACTGTATTAAATGAAATGTTACTGTATTAAGATATTTTCAGCAACAGAACAATTCCAGAAAGTTTTAAACAAACCTGTTGTGTGTAGAACATGGTCCTTGGCAGGTAAAATTATGTTATAGTATATATGATCTCTTAAAAATTGGCATAACCAATTTTTTTTCTGTTTCTCAAAGGTAAGACATGTCTACAGTTAGTAACCAAGTCTTTTAAATAATGTGAGTTAGTAGGAAAAAGACCCTAAAACCTTGGTCACTTTTGCATATTAATAAATAAAACCTGCCTTTTTGATGAATACCAACTTGAAAAAATTATTTCATACATTTTAAATTATAGATTAAATCTTTGTCTCCATATAGCATATAATTTGAAGTATGCACATAACTAAAAAGTAAACAGGCCCCACTCCCTTATCCAAAAGTATTTGTATGAGATTTATAAATGAATATGCAGTATTTGTAAATAAATGTAGTTTAGTCACTTCAAGTTGTTTTGAACCAGTACACCAAATCAAAACAATAGACCTGAATGGATTATTAATTCACCTGAGCCTAGAAGATCACCATATTTTCTCAGCTAAGAATCAAGACACAGGTCAGAGCCAGGACATTATATCCCTTCCAGATGTGGACACACACACAAAAAACGCTGACATTTCTGGGGTATTTTTAAGATTTGGTTGCCAGTAAGACATAATGCAAACTTGAACTTCAGCTGAGACTTTATCTAAATAGTCACAAATCTGAATTTAGTGGAGCCAGAGGCTTTTCTGCTCTGTGAGGTCTCGGTTCTCTGGTAAATGTATCACTAAACACTAAGGAAACAGCATCCTCTCTTGGCAACCTCTGTTTGTTTAAATCCACATCAGTTTGTCAAAGTGTTCTCTCTGTCAACAAAAAAATATAAAATACTATTGTTGTTTTCCACAAATGGCGATTATGGCTAATTGTTCTAAAAATGCTTAATTCCAGACTAAATACAAAGGGCAAATTCTTTGAGAGCAAATATCCCCACTCAATATTCCATATTTCTTAGTGTCCCTTCTCCACCCTCCTATAATACCACTTAAGTTCAACTGGATAACAAATAGCAATGTAGATGATGAGCTAGGTAAGAACAGAGACATTCTGATTTACTTTCTGATTTTTTTTTTTTTGGATGACACCACCAAAAACCAATAACAGATACAAATGTTGTGTAAATGAAGGAGGTGAAAAGAGTTTGGGTTTTGATCATGAAGCCCTTTGCAAATATTGAGCAGAGCATCAGATAGTATTAGAATATCAGATGGCATTGTGGGAAAATTTCTACACATTTTTATAACAGTATATATAGAAAGACCAACAGTCCCAGTTTGCAGTGTATCTTAGGAGTGGCATTTTTAATTTAAACTATTCTGTGGCATTCTTGCTATGAGGAGAAACACAGTTGGAATTCAGGGGCACAATAAGAAAATTAATAACTTTTCATTGAAAATACATGCAATTTTGAAGCTGTCAATTTTAGCTATGTCTCTTTAAATACTTTTCTTCTAGAATTCAACTGGGTAGATGAGTTTTTTTTTTAATTCCATTATAGAAGTAATAGCCCTGTTTTGGTGTTTTGTAAGCAGATAATATTCTGCTAGTGACTGTCTTTTCAGTAATGCATTGCTCTGAATTCTGAATTCTATTATTTTACATCTACAGCAGCTTAAAGTGTATTTTTTATAAACAGCAAACTTCACCTCATAAAAATTCATTACATAAGGGCATAAACAAGTGCTTTTCCTTCTAGTCATTGGCAGTAAGTGATTCATCAGTTTTCCACAGAAAACCAATTTCGTTGCAGATGTTCTGTAATTTCCAATCTCCCTGAATTGTGGAACCATATCACACAATCTCAATGCAAGGAGTATAAGGATTTTTTTTTTTAAGGTCTGTGCTTCGTCTCTTTAAAAGGATTAAATATTGTTTGCTGTCTTGTCTGTTTTATTTTTAAAAATTAAGTAATCAGTCTCCTTTCATATATGTTGATTCCATACCTGAATAGATAACTAGTAGAAAATTGAAACCCACTGATTATTTGATATCTTAAAAACAATAGCCTTCATTCCTTTATCAAAAATCTAACTAGAAATACTAAGAGAAACAAAATTTTTCCAAAAATCTTAAGTATTTTTCTCAGTGTTTCTACCTGTCTCAACCCCACAGGAAGGAGTCAGGTGCTGTGGAAAATTCATGAAATGTCTGTCCATTTTTCAGTCAAATGGAACTCCTAAGAATTATCCTTGGGCAAATTTTTTCCACAACACTTGACTTCAGTTTTGTCCAGTATTTCAGTATTGGGGAAGTGGAAAGTGGGTATTTAAATGTAAGACATGGAGTTAAGAGGGAAGAAATGCATGCATACTGAGTGATAGTCTAAGAACATACATGATCATGGAAATTTCTCAGAGTTGCTGACAAGAAGAAAGGTTAAATTTCCTAAAAGCCTTAGGAAAAAAGTCTAGTTTTTTTAAAACACCTCAACCCTGGACTCAAAGGTTGAATTAAAAGCATTAAAATTAAACTTAATAATAACACAAAGTTATGAGGTATTGCAAGGGTGAAGTGACATATTTTTAAGATAACCAATTAGATTTTGAGGCTGGTCTTTATTTACCTGCTACCGGCCACTGCAGCTCTGGTTACTTACATACTTCCTTTAATGAATTACAGAAGGCCGACCTATAGACTTGTCTCAGCAGGACCATTCTTAAGCAGAGGTCTCAGAGTATGTTTTGAAAAGTATAAATATCTGCTCATGACTCTGTTCTACTGCCTGGAATTCCATCATCAAAGGAAGGTTATACATCTACAAGGGCAGAGCATTATCTATAATAGGATAAATGACATGGAGTGTGTTACTGGTAGCAGGTTTCCTGCTGGCCCCAGGCAGAGAATAGAGGCAGTCAGAGAAAGGGGAAAGATAGCTCACACACACAGACACACACACACACACAGACACACACACAGACATACACACACACATATCTCCCCCCAAACAATGAAACTACCAGTCAAAACCTCCTCATTCACAACATTCCCCAATCATTGCACACAATCTCTTTACTTACTGGCCTGCAAGTTCATTATAAACTGACTTCTCCTTTACAGAAACTGAAATTCAAGGTAATTGAAATATTGTATGTAGCATCCTTCCTATTTAATTCAGAAGAATGATTATTGAACACTTTCTTCAGTATGTTGAGCACTAGTAATAATCATCTCTGGGGAAATTTTGTAGTTTTATTTTCATGTGATATTCTATATCTTTCAATTTTTTGCAATAAATACACATTTCTTTCACAAAATAAAAATGTAAAAGCAAGCAACAAGATGAGAAAAATATTTCTAAATTATATAAAAGAGAGAAATAATATTCTTAAATTTCCATCTCCCCCTCCCCCAAAGAGAATGAATAGAAAGAAAAATGCAACACAAATGTTTTCAAAAGGAAATATAAGATGAAGAAATGAGAAACAGACTCTGAGCCAGTGGATGGCACTCACAATTTGATAATAAAAGAAGGAGTTTTCCAAACTCCAGCACTGGTTCCCTGAAAGAAGATTGCTGGGAATAAGGGGGTGGGGCAGAGTGTTGGGTCTCTTTTTGATCTCCACTTGTTTATTTGGTCTCTGCTCAAATGATGCTCTTTGCTGGTAGGAGAGACATCTTGCCTTATTCTGGCCAATAAATTGTCCTCTTCCCAATTTTATTTCTGCTTTTCCTCACTCCCTATGTAATTAAATCCTTTTATTTTCATTTCTATCTAATCATCTGCTTATGGGTCTTGTGATGTATCCTTAAGCTCTCAGGTGAAGACTCACAAACTGGGTCATCCTGGTTCCCCTGGGTTTGCCCTGTAACAGCTATAATAATTGCTAATAAATGTAAGAAAAGTATGTTTCACTTGACCAACAAAGAAATGCTCATTAATGATGTACTATATGAATTTCAACATCCATTATTGATGACCCAATAATAAATTATAGGAAACTAAGTTTCCAGTGTAATGAAGAGCTTTTATAACTCATTTTTGACTGAAGATTTCCACTTCTTGGAATCTATCACAGGAAAGCAATCCAAAGTAGAGATAATGATTTATGTAGAAATATATACAGTACAAGGTAATGTGTATGCCTAGGCTTCATGCATGTATATATTAAAGGAATTTGTGGAATAAATCTTAGGGAAATGTGTACATTGAGTCACTTAAGTTTTTGAGTGAGGCCGAAAGAGGGAAAGGATTTATGCCCTGATGTCAAAATAGAGGCAAAGGAGAATACAACCAGTATTCTGCCATATGTCCTCCCCATCTTCATGGAATAAGTATGATCTTGTGTACTGGTAAGTGTTCTACAGATAAACAGAACTAGTAGAATATGGGTATACAAACACAGAGAGACTTAATTAAATATAGAGTCAATAAGCACTAGCTATGTTAAAGGTGACACTGGCAATTGCAACCAGTGAATGACAAATTGCCCCTATTTCCATGCCACTAACACCTCAGATGTCTTGCATTCAACTCCCAACTTCCCAACAGCCAGAGTTTTTGCGGGCTGCTGGGAATGAGGAACTATCCAGACATCACCATGTGTGGGACAGAGAGGAAGCAAAGCATGCATGTAGGCTGCTTCTGCTCTTTGCTCTTTGTGGCTTTAGTGCTTTGGTAGGTGGGTTCTTCATAAACAATGGCAGTCATCATTTTGACCTCATGGTATGTTATTCATCTTGGGTGGGCCATTTCGAATGTCAAGTCTCACCTCTTTCCACTCCTTTTGCCCTGCCTAGTCTTGAACTCATTCTTTTTGCAACTCAACTCTGGGACCTGCCTTTTTGGTTGGGTATTTGCTCATGAGGGAATGAGAGATTTCAAAATTTGATTGAAAACCTGTTACTTGAAAGTTTGTCCTCTTCCTTCTCTTTCTCCTCTCATCTCCTCCCCTTCTCGCCTTTCCTCCTCTATCTCTGTCTCTCACTTTCTCATTAAAATCTTTATGCAACAATGTGATATCCATAGAAAGGGGGCTCTAAAGGGGGCTTTTCACTTTCCCTGTCCCACCTAAGGAAGGTTGAAGCTGAGCTATGAGAAGATGCTAGAAAAGGGTGGGAGAAAAGAAAGGGGATCAAGAAAACTTGGAGGAGGTACACAGAGTAGAGTCCCTTGGGAATAAGTTGCACTTGCTTCTCAGCCTTGGACCTAAACCAGGGACTTGGGGAAGATGGTAGAAAACACTTGAGACAGAGGCATAGGTGAGAGATCTGTGGGGAGGCTGATAATTGAAGCCTTTACCTGTACTTGGGGTTGGATTTTGCTCTTTTCTTTCCACTTGTCTGATCCCTTCTGCCCCTTTTGGGCTCACACCAGAAGGTTCCTTAGACTTGTGGCAGCTTTTTTTTTTATTTTTGATATTTGTTGTCTACATATTCAAGCATATATGTATTCATACATACTTACACACACACATACACACATATTACATCATTGCATTCCCTGGAGTTCACCCACCACCCCATTTCCCCTCCTCTCTCTCTTCTTCCACTCCTCCCTTCTCCAATGTCTCCCTCTCCCCACCCCTCCCTTAGCAGTGGTATACCCCCTTAGCAGCCTACGCCAGATTCACTATCAACTTATTTTGGGTTTTTCCTGTCCTTTTGTTTGTTGTTCCTATATCCCATCTATAGGTTGAGATTATATGATTTATCTCTTTTTCTTTCTGACTGACTTCTTCTGATATGACTCCCTCTAGTTTCATCCATGTTATCACAAATGCTTAATACTTGTCAGTTTTGATTGCAGAATAATATTCCATTGTGCAAATATACCACAACTTTTTCAACCATTCGTCAGTTTGGGGGCATTTGGGTTGTTTCCACATCTTAGAAATTGTAAATAGTGCTGCGATAAGCATTTGAGTACAGGTATTTTTTGAATTAGTGTTTTGGGGTCTTTGGGTAGATTCTTAAAAGTGGGATTACTGGATTGAATGGTACTTTCATTTTCACTACTTTGAGGGTCCCCCACACAGTTTTTCATAGCTGGAAACTGGCTGGATCAGTTTACATTGCCAATGGCCGTGTAATAGTGTTCCTTGCTTGCCACATCCATGCCAGCACTTATTGTTGACTATTTTTTTGATATGAGCCATTCTTACTGGCTTAAGATGGTATGTAATATGGTTTTGATTTGCATTTCCCTAATTACTAGTGATGTTAAGCATTTTTTCATGTCTTTTGGCCATTTGTAGTTCCTCTTTGGAGCTATATCTTTTTAGTTTTCACCATTTTTTGACCGAGCTTTTACTTTGTTTTTCCTAAGTTGTGTGAGCTCTTTGTGGATCTTCACACCCTTATCACATTTATGAAGAGCAAAGATTTTTTTTTCCCATTCAGTTGGGTTTTCTTTTTTGTTTTGTTCATTGTCTCTTTTGTAGTACAGAAGCTTTTTAGTTTGATGTAGTGCCAGTTGTTTATGTTTCCCTTCTTTTTTTTTTTTTCACCATCTGTAGATGTGTACTGAATGGGTTTCTGAAGAGTAAGTCTTGGAGAATTTTGCCCAAATTTCCCTCTGTATTCTATGGTTTCAGGTCTTACATCCAAATCTTTTATACATTTTGAGTTGGTTTTTGGTGTGAGGGAGTTGTCTACGTTCATTTTTTTGCATGTGTTCATCCAGTCTTCCCAACATAATTTACTGAAGAGGCTATCTTTGTTCCAATCTATGTTTATCCCCCTCTTTGTCAAAGATTAGTTGATCATCAATGCGTGGCTTTATTTTGGGCACTCAGTTCTGTTTCATTGCTCTGAGTGTCTATTTTTGTACCATGCTGTTTTAATTATTATGGCTTTGTAGTACGAATTGAAGTCTGGGATTGTAATACCTCCATTCTCTCTTCTTTTGATCAGGAGGGTTTTGAATATTTGTGATCTTTTATTATTCCATATGAATTTCAGTAATTTTTGTTCTAGCTCTTTAACGAATGCCACTGGAATTTTTATTGGGATTGTGTTGAATCCATAATACAGCTTTTGGTAGGATCGTCATTTTGAGACTGTTAAGTCTTCCAATCCATGAGCCTGGGATATCTTTCCACTTCTTTTTATGTCTTCTTCTATTTCTTTTAACAATGTTTCATAGTTTTCTTGGTATACATCTTTCACGTCTTTTGTTATGTTTATTCCTAGGTATTTAATTTTCATTGGTGCACTGGTAAATGGAGTGGATTTTTTTTTAATTTCTTCTTTTAACTGTTTTTTTTTTGTTTTTTTTGGTTTTTTTTTTTGCATATAAGAAGGCCACTGATTTTGTGTGTTGATTTTATATCCAGCTACCTTGCTAAACTGGTTTATTATTTCAACTAGTTTTCCTGTGGGTTTTTCGGCTTTTCAATATAAAGTATCATATCATCTGCATATATTGATAGATTTATTTCTTTCCTTATTTTTATTTCTTTAATGTCTTTGTCTTGCCTTATTGCACTAGATAGAACTTCCAGTACTGTGTTGAAAAGTAGTGAGAGTGAGCATTCTTTCCTGGTTCCAGATCTTATTTGAAATAATTTCAGTTTTTCTGCATTAAAAATGATGTTTGCTATGAGTTTGTCATAAATGGCCTTTACTATATTGAGATATGAATGTTTATTATTGCACATTAGAGTATATTTTGTCCTGATGCAGTAGATGACAGAACATATTTAGTGCTGGCAGGTTTTAGGGTTCCAGGTACTCCTCCTTCTGCACACCAACAGTTTGAGCATACTAGAGTCTGATAATTTCCATTTTTGTGTTTGTGGTATCAATCTTTGTTACAGAACTGGCAACATGGATTTTTCCCTCAAAAGTCTGGAGTTCCTGCGTACTCCCTGATTCTCATTCATCAGTTTCAGATCCCTGACTGGGAACAACCTTCTTGGTCACAGCTCTTCAATTATTACTTTAGAAAGCCTGGATAATTCAGACAAAATATATTCACAGACCAGTTAGGATTTCATTCACAACAAGAACTACTGGAATAATTCACAATTCAAACAAGACTTTCAGACCAGTATTGGTCTTGTACCTACAATAAAATCATAGTCATATATAGCAAACATTATATAGCTATGCAATTGTTAAAAATTAAGTGTTTCGAGGGTTTCCTCTATTCACCAGTCCCACCCCTGCAAACCATTTTGTCTGAGGAAATACACTGAATTCAAGACCCAAACTGAAGCTGGGATTCCCCAAATAGGCAGTGTTATTTGTTGGAAAACCTTAGGTATCACCATTACATGTGTCTGGAAGACACACAGGTTAAGAATGACATGAAGTTGGGAGAAAGTTACTTCCTTCTTTTACCTTAACTCCCATGTCTATTTTTCCAAGGCCCAGATAGGGAATGACAGATGAGCCAAGTCAGAATGTGGCTGGTAATCCCATCATCAGCATTCATGATGGGAGGGAAAGCAAGAAAAGGGGGGGGAAGAAAAAGGGAGAGAGGAAAAAGGAACTTTTGGATTTTTTGAGATCAAACTGAGTTGAAAAGATAGCTGATCTGGTATCAGGTATCTAGCATGAGGAGCTGGCAGTTTGGCTTTGGAAAGAAAAGGAACTAGGAGCTGCTGAATCTTTTGGAGTTTCCCTGCATTCCAGTCTTTGAAGGTTGGGAACTGAATTGCACTAAGACTGAGGTAAAACCCACACAGCTCCCTGAAGATCAAAATCAGGGTTCTTTTCTATTTGGAGCAATTGTGAGGGTGTGGACTATTAGAATATTTTTAGTTGGTCTTTTTCTATTTTTAAATAAACCCCTATGTTTACTGTTATCACAAAAGTTTTATCTCTGGTCAACCACTTGCCATGGGTGGAAGAATTTCCACTGACTAAAATTAAAAGAGGTGATCCCCTCATCGGATAACAAAAGCAAGTTCTGTCTCCCACACTGTACTCATAGTCATCTCTCCTATGTGTTCATAGCTTATTTGGCAAATAAGAATCAAATCATGGGCTAAAAAATAATTTTTAAAAATTCATCTGACAAAATATTTAGCAAATAGTTATCCACACTTTATCTTATTACTTTCAATGACAGAATTTGCGTCTCCCAAGATCCCAAGATATTCAACCACACTTTTCAGCAGCTATATTTACTTAAAACGTTAACCTGCCATTTCTAAATAGTTGTCTCTTGGATCTAAGTCTGCCCTGTAAAATCTGTAGAAAAAAATTCTAATTTCCTTCCCCATGAGAGTCCTTTGTCTATTTAAAGTAAAAACCAAATGTTACTCTCTTTTCTTTTATGTAGTCAAATGACTTCAAGGCCTGTTGACTCTCCCTCTAGCACCAATACTCTATGCAAAGGATGCTTAGTCAAAATGGTGAATAGGAGCTGGAAGTCAGGTAAGTACACTTGATAAATGTTAAAACATGAAACTATAGCCACCTATGAGAGAGCTTTCTCAATTTTTATTGAAGGCACACTTCATCAGGTCCACTGGCCAAGGTTTCTACCTGCAGAATTGCAATACATATTCATGTTGAATTGATCCTAACTTAGCAGTTGGGCAATTGAGATGTAGTAACTTACCAATTGAAAAACAATGACCAATTGTTTCTTGAACAGACACTCTCTTAAGATAATAGCCTATCTGTGCCATGAAGCCAAGCCCAAATTAAGATAACCTACAGTCCTTCTGGCACATCTCTGAAAGTAAGAGATATGTTTCATCTTCTATAGGATTACCTGTAGGAGCCAAATTAGACCAGTCTCAGCATGAGGTCTCTGATATCTCCTCCAGATCTGGCATCTGCCATCTGAGGTTTTGCTTAGAAAATCAGTACTCCCCTCACCAAGCAGTTGATGCCACTTGAATTATAAGCTTATATTGTTGTAATTTGGATTCCCTCCCCAAAAATCATATTGTAATTATATGTGTGGCTTGAGTGAAAACTTCCCACTCTAGCAGAAGTTAGTACTTTCGAGATCTGCACCTCACATTATTACTAGGACTTAATTTAAAAATGGAGAAGTCACCTTCCTACTCAGACATTGATACTATATAGTTAGGGGATCAGTGTTCCTTACATGACATGATGTCAAATCTCCCCCTCCTTCATTATTTTTTTCTATATCTATTAAAGTAAGTTCGGAGAGGTGTTGGGCTGAGGAGCAGGGTCCCTGTGACACCTCACTAGAGTTCCCCATTCAGTGACACATGGCGAGTTTCTTCATCAGATGGAGGAATTAATTATATCCAAAAGGGTAAAATTATAAAGAGAGAAGGAAAAGATGCTTTCACAGACACAAGCAAGCAGTAAGATCTACCCTCAAAAGGGACAGTCTTTTTAAGAGCTGCATCTTAGTCCCAGGTGGGTGGTCCTGGGAAAAGAAGGGCTGGATTGCCTTGCAAAGGGAGAAGATTGGTGAAAACAACAGTCGGGAAAGTAGAAGAGCTGCTGCCCTGCAAAGGAGAATGTGGCTTATGAGGAGCACCTGCAGAGACACAGGCTGGAAGGAGGGGTACCACCTCTTGCCAGTGTAGACATTACACTAACATAGTCTTCTTTTCAGAAGGGGCTCATTTCCTTGTGAAGTTGCTAATTTTTATTAAATTAATCACTTCTAGGGTGTGACTAGGTTGATTTGTAAGGACCACTGATTCTCTATAATAGTCTTCAACTTCTATATCCACACCTCTGGTATCATCTTTGGGATACTTTCCATAGCACTCTGATACTTGCTACAGAAGTTGGCACCTAAGGATTTTTTCATTTCTCTAACTGGTTTAACAATATGTTAAGTCAATGTTACCTCAATTAAAATGAAGTAAGTACATAAAAACTAGTGAAAATTATACATTGACATGACCTTTTACTTTATCACCATCTATATTCCATAATTTAACTCATTAATAGTTCTTATCTATTATTGCAACAAAACTGAGCTTTCACCTAGTTTTCAAAAATCACAGATTTGGTCTAACTTACAAGATATTTAACTCAACAGGTTCAAAACTTAACTGATTATCATGATCCCCCAAACTCATTTGTGTACTATGTTCTATCACTTGTCATCATCATGTATCCATTCACCTTGAAAGGAAATTTGAGATCCCTTCTTGATTTCTGTTTCTCCCACATGCTCATATTCACTTGGTCCCCTACTCCTGATGATTCTCTATTGGCAAGTGTCTTACAAATCTTTTTACCCTCTACTCTACATTTCACCATCCTTGTTCTGTTGGGAGAATAGTATGTCCTAAATGAACTGTTTTACAAATTGTACCTACACCTACATGCCAAAGAGATTTCCAGGCATCAGGGATTATAGCTCCCATCATGTAATGAATCTGCCATCACTCTTGACTTCTGGAAGGGGAATTGCTGGGGATGAAGGGTGGAGTTGAGCAGTTAGCTGTACTTGATATAAAAATGTACACATGTGGGCCTAGGGTTTCTTGATTTTATTTGCCTTCAGCTTGCAGTAAAGGTCCCAGCTCAGGCAGTGTTACCAGTAGGTTCTAGATCAATCTATTGACCAATTAATCTCTCTTTCTCTCTTTCTTTCACTCCCTCTCCCTCACCCTCACCCTCTCCCTCTCTCTCTCCCTCTCCCTCTCTCTCTCTCTCTCTCTCTCTCTCTCTCTCTCTCTCTCATCTTTCCGTACTTCCCTTGTTCTTACTCCCTTATAAATAAATCTTTTATTAAAGTCTCTCTATCTGCCTGGCCTTGGAACTTATCCTGAACTTTTTTAAGCACGTGGCTGAGGATTCATTCCTAGGCCATCCTGTTTCCCTTTGGGGATTGCCTGTAACAGCTCTAGTGTACATTCTTACCTCTGACTCCTATGCCTCCAGTTCTTTCATCCAATATATCTATTACAATGACGTTTTTTAACTTCACTTCAAATTAATCAGACTTCTACAATGCTTTAAAGCCTCATTGATGGTTTTTTCACTTATGTCAAAGGAAAAATATTCAATATTTAAATATTCAGTGTCATTGACATTCAAGAACATTATTCTATCACCTATTTGTATTCCACAATAGAAACAATGTCAATTTCTGTGATTGTGTACTTCAGATATCCCCACTTCTTTTATTTATGGTTATAATGACATAATTAATTTTGTTTCTAGTTCATAATTGCTATAGATTACATTAAATACTAACCACCTGTCATGATCAAGGTAGGGACTTGTAATTGAGATAAATTGTGAATAGAATAAGTCTCCTACAAATGTACTTTAAATTTTAGGATTTTTATTTTTGTCTTTAAATGTCTTTACATAAATATATCACTTCCACCGTTAGTAGACTGTTTAGTAGTAACTCATAGATGAATATTACTTGCTACTGACTGCTTATTATTTAGCACTTTGTAATTTGTGGTACTGTCTTGTGGCAAAAGCGTTTTTCTTCTTGTCTTATGAGCCCAAAGATTATAGAATATTTACATAAAGCTGGAACCACATGCTTTTAACTATGTTGGGAAAACATTTACTAATCATTTTCCTTGAAACTAAGTAACATCAGAGGATTTTAACCTGTGAGAATGTTAGGTCTGAATCTGTTTTAAATTTGTCTCTGTATGTTGCCTCTGTATGTTATGTATGTTGAAGCATTAAACTAGTTTAATGAAAAAAAATAAAAATAAAAGTTCTTATCAGCATAAAGTTTGTTTGACTCCTTGTCATCAAATCTTCCTGACAGGTCTAGTAAAAACACAGTAGACAAAGAGTCTCCTTAGGATTTAAAATAATCTGAAAGCTAGAGATAGGAGGGGGTCTGAGTTAGAGCTAAACCTAGGATACACCAGGGTATCCACATTTTTCAGAAGTGATGGGAATCTGCTATCTCTAAATAAGTTCAGTACTGTCTTGCTTATCAACATAATGCTTAAAAACACACAAATATTCAAACACAACCAAAAAAGCTTAAAGGTGTTGCACCGATATTCATTCATTTGAGAGCCATTTCCAAGTTGTATGAAACGGTCTCCTTATTGGGGTAGGATAGGTATTGGGACAAAGTGTTTTGCTACAGAGAGTGAACAATCTTTTTGAGAGAAAACTTAAAATTTGAGTAAATTAATCATTCAACAATGAGCTGGTTTCATTTTTATCTGGAGAATGCAAGCCTCAAGGATGAAAAGTAACTTGAAAAATCCCACAATTAGAACACCCCAGGAAGTTATGATATGAAGTGAAAGAGAATCCTGGATTGAAGAAGGCCATACATGAAAATATAATAAGACCAGCAGTCTGACACATCACAGATCAAGGAAGAAAGAAACACAGTCTTTGCAAAATTGGTATCTCATTTTCTTTGCTTTTTCTATGGAGTATGTCATTAATATTGATGATGTTTTAATAGTATTTGCCTCATTTTGAAAAAGACAAGTCTCTAGAGTTTGCTTCCCATTGTTACCAATCAATGAGAAGCCTGGGGTCAGGTTTTAGCTACCTAAGAAGACAATGAAACCATCTAATTGTGATTAGTCTCAAATACAGCCCCAAAGTCTTTAAGAATCTGATTCAATCCATCTGTTCTAATGGCAAGCATCCCATTACCTTATCTGAACTTTAGTATTCTTAAAAAGGGTGTTTTTAAACTATAGATTAGAACCCATTAAGAGTCATTAAATCAAGTTAGGAAGTTATTTCAGTTCAAAATGGAAATAAAATTAAACAAAACAGAAACTTCCTCACACATGGAAAGGACAGTGTAATGGGATAAGTGAATTCTATTTGATCTCTAAGTAACTTTAGCAACAACAAAAATTCCTTCTTCCTCATACAAATCATACAAAGGTAGCCACTCATATTTTGCAACTTCAAAATATGCAACCTGTGGTCTCCAAGTCAAGATACTATTTGTGGTAGGAAGAGAGTTTGAGGACCACATGGGTATATTTAAGGGCTATATTTAGAAGTTATTTGTATCATACCTACCACAGTGCAGGTTTACATGGCCCCCATCTGAATGTAAGGAAGGTTGCACCATGTGCATTTGGGTAAGGGAGTGGAAATTCATACCACAGTCTCCTACTCACACATCTATTTTCAATTGAGCTCCACATATATGAGCTTCTGTAGAAATATAGATATTTTAACAAAATATACACCTTCCTTTGAACATCAAGCAAGTTTTACTTTCTTTTTCTGAAAAGAAAGTATTGTGGATAATTATGCCAAAGATACAAGTTTATTTTTATTTTTACTTTTCTATTGTAAAATGCACAAAGGAGTTTGAACTGAATATGTATATCAAGCCACATGGAAGACTCAAAG
Organism: Uropsilus gracilis; assembly: GCA_004024945.1. Lineage (NCBI taxonomy): Eukaryota > Metazoa > Chordata > Mammalia > Eulipotyphla > Talpidae > Uropsilus > Uropsilus gracilis. Next base: position 95,540 of record PVHY01002455.1, read on the forward strand.
ATGAACTAGACAGCAGTCTTTCCTTTTATCTATTTCTATATCATTTCTCTGTTATGTGCTTCCACTAACAACATCATGGAGTCTAAGAGAGCCACTATCTTTTGCCCTAAAATTTTTGAAATATTCCATTCCAATATCTAATCTGAGGGGAAATTTTTCCTTATTTTCAAGAATTTTAATCCCAGTGAAGAATTGCTGGTGTACTAAACAACTTGTTGAGTTTCTGATTCCTTTTACTCAGATTATATACCCATCTTGTGTTCTCCTTTATTTATTTAGTATCTGCCTTTAACTAGATGCTTCTATGAATAGAATTTTCTTTTCTTTCCATTCCAGTTCACTTCATTGAATCAGATATAGGGATTTTTAGGAAGTAATTAAGGTTAAAAAAGGTCATGAGGGTAGAGTTCCAATCCAATAGATCTAGTAGCCTTGTAATATAACAGTGTGATATTCATATATGGAAAAGAGAGATTCCACACTCCCCTATTCAGAGTAGAGCTGAACAGAAAGATAAAGCTAAAGAAGACTGAGGGACAATAAGGAAGGGAGGAGGAAGAAGACCTGGAAGATGGCCAGTGGAGCAGAGAAACATGTGATAAGGAACCCATGCTTGCTTCTCAGCTTTGAACATGTATCAGGACTTGGGGGACAATGAAGGAGATATTAGAAAGGGAAGAGACATGAATGAGAAAGACCTATGGGAATGCCAACAACCTTTATCTTGACTTACATTTTGACTTTGCTCTTTTTTTTTTCCAGATTTATCTGACTCCTTCTTCCCTTTTCTTGTGGTTCCCTTCCAGTAGCTTTCTTTGACCTATGGCAAGCTTTGAATCTGAGTAGTCCTGTTTTGGGACAACTCTGTTTGACTGGGCATTTACCCATGAGGAAATCAGAATATTTTACTGATTATTAGCTATAATAAATTCATAAATATAATGAATATTATTTTTTCTCTTCTCTCTATTGTACATAAATTAAAACTCTTTTCTATTGAAGATCTTACACACTAACCGTATGTTTTGTCTTCCTGTAGTGAGTGGTAGTACCCATTTAAAGCATGCAAGTTTGGGGGTTCTGAGCTTCCCCTCAGTCTGACCAGTAAAAATAAGAGGAAGAGATTCTAGATAGTTCTCTCAGCATGTACTTACACCTAGCAAAGACCATCCCAGAACATAGTGACCAGAACCTTATTATGCTAATACCTTGATACTGTACTTCTAGTCTCCAGAACTATAATCTTTTTTTTTAAGCCAACTAGTGTACAATGTTTTATTATGGCATCCTAAAAAAGCTAAGATAAATGTTATCTTGGATAATCAATCATGTTATATAAGTGTTACATTTTTCTTTCCCTTTATAAGTTCCCCTCATCTATTGAAAGCTGAGTTTATTACTCTTATCATTCTATTTTTAAAGAATCTTGCATAAAAGCTGCATATATCATAGTCTATTGTCATTGCTAAAATATACTTTTTGGAGAGTAGAGATCAACCCAAATATATTCATGAAATAAATAAATAAATGAAATAAATCAATGAAATAGATGATTTGTATCAGGGTAGATGAAAATATCATTTACTAAGAATTCAGTTAACTCAGTGTGTATTTTGAATACCTTACTACTCACAGTAACCATAAGGCACAAGTATTATCTCCAGTTTGCAAAGGAGAGTGCAGGTTCTAAAATCCTCATGCTGTAAGAATCAGTGAAGCTAAGATCTGAACCAATGCAGTTAGAACTTTCAGGAATGTTTTCTTTTAGTATTAGATTTTCTAAACTCCTCCCTCCCTTTTCCTCTTATCTTTCCAACATTTGGAATTTGGTTTCAGAATGCTGGCATTATCTTAATCACTGAATCATCTCTTCATTGCTTACATCTATGCTTTTCCACAGTTCTGTTCTTTAAATCCCTCAAGCTTCCTTTGTCTCAGGTCCTTAAACCATGGTTATCTACATTATTGGAACTGACATCTTGATTAAAATAATGCAGTATTGTAATACTGAGCGCCTTTTATTTAATTATTAACAATACTTTCTTTATTGTGCTAGTTTTATAAAATAGCTAATGAATCAATTTAATTAGATGTAAATATGCTTGTTCTGTTTTCTTTTGAAAACTGTAATCTGATTCTCTTCATCTTATTTATTGCTACAAAATAACCAGTTAAGATGTTTTATTGAACTACTTAAATTCTTTGGGTTTATATTACCATGTACAGAAATGTGTGCCATCACAAATATTTAATTAATCTTCCCACTTCCAGTAAGCATTCACAAATGATATATGATATAAATTTTTTTGATTATTGCAAACCAAAGACAAAGAAAATAGAAGTTTCCTTAAAAAGTATGCATATTTTGATGAACATCAAAATAGATTAATAAAATTAAAAATGATTTATATTCATTCACTAGTGTGTTTAATTTTCTTAACAAAAGTCACTTTAAGACTTTTTTTTTTCATTTAACTTGATTGACTGTCCACAAAGCATGTTGCCTTAAAATATTTATGCAGCATTTTTTGGTCGAAAGCAACCCAGAACAAGCCATGTTGATTGTTAAAAGTATATGATAGTATAGATCTAGTAATAAAACATAACAATATTTTCAAGATAGGTCTTTTCCTGATCATTAGTCATGTTGGTTTCTTATCTTTTGGATAAATATCTTTACTAAATAACAAATCTCCAGGTTTTGACTCAATGATATTCTTTCTATAGGGTTTCATATAACTAATAGTCTGTTGTAAGATGGGAACCAGACAGTATAAATTGAAGTTACCCTTTCAATTAATCTTAGTTCATCTAGTTTTTACTTTTTTTCAATACTCTTGAATCAAGAGTTACAAGGGGGAAAAAATCTAAACCAAAAATCTAAGCCAATATATTCACTATATTTAGATATGCCAAATGGATGCCATGTGCTTATTACTGATTTTTATTTATTATAATAAAGATTGTAACCACTGAGACACTTCTTAACACTCAGGAGGGTTCTAGGTGACTTTCTGCTCAACCTTTATCTTCTAAGGAAATGCAAATTAATTACAAATATTGGCTATCTACAAATCATGTAAATGTCATTCCATGGAAAGTCATATGCAAGCTTCCCCTTTTTAGGAATGCATCCATTCTAATAATTGTTCCAGATTATTCACACTGCTCCTCTCTTTTAGTTACTCAACATGTAACTTTTGTGGATCTACCGAATGACAAATGTGTTTAGTGTAGGAAAATCAAAGTAAGAAGAAATTTCCATAAGCATACAAGGTAGCAAAGAGCTGTTCAGTGGGTTAAGAATTGTGTGTGTCATTACTCTTGTTTACTAGGTTAGGTGTGCACCATCCTTAATTTACAGATGGGGCCAAAGGCAAAAATAAAATTGAGTGTCAAAATTAAAGTATTAAGATCACAAGACTAATAGGCTATAACTTAGGTTCAAATCAAACTACGGTCCTTTTATTATTGTTACCTGATTGTTTCTATCAGTTTAAAACTAGAAAAATTATATCTGCATACAGAATGAGAGACATCCTGGGACCACCAAAGCTTTCACACTTTAAATGGGTTCTGTCATCAGCCATTAAATATATATCATATCCAGTGAGTAGACCTTTGATACAAAAGACCTTTAATATAAATAGTGGGCAATAAAAAAGAGAAAGAAGAGAGAAAGAATAATAAGTTCCCAATGAAATAGCTGAAGTTGCTCATCACCTTGTGAATAAATGCCCAGGCAAGCTGATGTGGCCCAAAGCATGGTCACTAAGGCAAAAAAATTAGCCACGAAGTCTAAGGTACCGTCTAGCAAGGAACCATAAGAAATGGGTAGAAAGGGCCAGGAAAATCTGGAATGGATGAAGTCACGATACAAGTTGAGATAAAGACCACCACTGATGGTCTCCCCAAGAGTTTTTCACCCACAATTCTTACATGTGTTTCCTTACATGTATTTCCTTACATGTCTCCCAAGTCCCTGGTGCAAGTCCAAGGCTGAGAACCAAGGAGGGTTTCTTCTTCATAGATATCTCTGCTCTAGGTAATCTCCAAGTCTTCAGTCCTAATTCCTTTTTAGTTTCCTCTGGCCACTCAGCTTCCACTCTTCATTAGGTGGGGTAGGGGACATGGTTCTACCCTTTTTAGATTATACTATTATATGTAGTTACTGAATTTATTTAGTTTGTAAGTTTCTTCAAAGTATCCTTATTCATTGTTGTAAAATATTGAAAAATTTACTCTCTGGTATGCTAAAATTGCATACATTTGCTTTTTTTTTTTAACAGAATTCTATTTCAAGAAATTTTTATCACCCAGAGTTTTGTGCTATAAATATGTTTTTACTTTCCCCACATGTAAAGAGAATAAATCCTCAGAGATCATACCAGAGCTAGCCCATTCTTCAGGTCAGACAATGGGGCAAGAGGAATGAAACAGTTGGGCTTAAAAAGGGAGTGTGGTCACCAAGAAACAGGACTAAAAAAAAGTCAAAAAGTACTCTTAGTCACTCTAGAATTTATAGAGTGATTTTTAACACACCAGGAAGAAGTGAGTCAACACGGAAGAATGTAAATCAAAAGGGTAGGAGCACAAGGAAAAACACAGTCACTTTTATGTAAATTGAAAAGTCTGCTTTGGCCAAAAGAAAAAAAAAATCTGGGAAAGCTCTCTTCCGCACATCAGCAAAATGCAGACAGTTCCCATTTGTTTTCATCCCTCTGTCAGGAACAATTTTCCCAGACTAGTCGGGCATGTAGGACTAGAATGGAAATGGGATAGACTGAAATGCATCTTTACTATAAAATCACAAAAGGTGCAAAGAGGTAGTATAATTTTTCTTCTGTAGCATTTTTTTGTTTTGCACAATCTTCAAACTGTCATAGGAGCTGGACTATATTGAAAAGTTAAGGTTAAGATTTTTCTAGAGTGTTTCTATATTTAAATAGTAGACCGAAAGCCAAATGGTCAATCATTTTTAACTCAGTCTCCAATGACAATGGCAATGGATCTGCTTTTGCTTTCAAATGCTTTTCTTTACATACAAAAAAATTAAGTTTTGTGCCTGGATTTTTAATATAAAATTGTGTGAATTTTAGTTTATTAAAATTTTCACAGACTACTGTTTTAGATTTTATAGATTACATCATTTCCATTTTAATGCATGCAATTTAAATTTTTTATTTCCATATAATTTTATAGATGAAGATGGCATTTAAAAAACTATCCATGAGTTTTTTGAGATTTGAGAATGCAATATTTTCCTATTTTAAAAATTATCCATTTATTTATTTTTATTATGGTAACATTGTTTAGAACATTATATGGGACTCAGATGCATAGGATCACAACTCTCCAGATGCATATCTCCACACCACACCCACCACTCCACTACCAAGGCACCTACAGTTCTATTTTCTATGATTTCACTATAATTCCCATTCTTTTGCTGTCAAATTTAAAACTCAGTTCATTCCTATAGCAATTCCTGAATTCACTTCTTATTACTATTATAGCAAATGGCTACAAACTTAGTGTCTTAAACATATAAATTTATTATCTTACAGTTCTGTGGGTCACGTTGAAACTGGGTGCCCCTACTGCCCCCACCCTGGGTTGTGGCAGTTAACAAGGAGCTCCTCCCCCATTGGGTGGTGGCAGTTAGCTCCACCCCATTTGGTGTGACAGTTAAAAACTGTCAGGAGTGGCAGTTGGGAAGAGAAGGAAAGAGTTGGACCATAAACAGAGGTGTACAAAGGCAAGGAACAGAGACTAGGGAAGACAGAGACCTTTTGGGGAGGAAAGAGGACTTTTGGAGAGTGAGAGAACTTTTGGAGAGGAGAGAAGAGAATGGCAGGCGGGTAAAGAGTAGCCCGAGTGACCAGACTGGGCAGAAGCCCCCTGGAAGAGTGAGCTGGAGGTGATGAGGAGCCATGGGATCTGGCAGAAGTGTGGCCAGTGTGGAGAGTGTGGCACTGCAGCAAGGTGATATGGAAAGCTGGTACCTAGAAATGACCAGCAATTTGGAAAGCTGATTTCTGCATCCGCAATTGTGGAAGAAGTTTGAAAAAGCTTGGAGAAGTCAAGCACCGTGGAACACTGGAGAGAAAAGAAGTAAAGAGAGGATGTCGGAGAAAGCCTGGACTTTGCAAAAGTGGCTACCTCTGAGGTGCAGAGGGGCAAAGGAACCATCATTGGACTGGTTTGTCGATTGGAGGGCTTTTAACCCCCTGGCCCTCCTCCTCCTTCTCTTGTGAGACCCAATTTCATATCCACGGATTCTGAAGCTAAGAAGGTGGACATCTCTGGGGACATATTTCTGCTACCGTAGCAACTCCATTGTAACAAAATCTGTATTCCTTCAGAGATCTAATTTTCCCACAACTCTCTCAAGGTGCATCATTGACCCAATCTATATTCCAGAAGCTGAAGATACTGTCAAAATCCACCTGCATCTTCCTTCTCATTGCTATTTTTTAGTAGTTGCTTGCCTGCCCCCCCTTTTTCTGGTCTCTTTTTAAATCTATGTGAATCTATTCCTGTTCTTACCTTAACTTCAGGATGCTTCCCTTTATCTTTGTAGTTCTTGAAACCTGCTTCAGATTTCCTTATATCCGCCCTTCCTTCTAATAGATCACCTATCTATACTTAGATGCTGAAACAAATTTGACATACTTTCTTGTAATTCAATACTAACTACACTGTAACACTTTAATATTTAAAATTCTTTAATCTTTAAATATTATAATTTAGACTTACCTTTCTGACCCTCACTATTGAACTTTCCACTGTCTATCTGTACCACCACTATTTTTACTCTTTAATTTTATTCAAATTCCCAGGTTGACTCTCTAATCATTCATTTGAGTCAAATCATTCACTTTATAAAGACCAATTTTATTCACTAATTTATTTAGCAGATATTTAAAATCCATTCTCTGTTATATATCATTAGTTTTGCAGATTTTACAGAGAAATACTCACACTGCTTCAGATCTTGCTGATTTTACAATCTGGTTTCTCCTTTTGACCCAGCTTTATCTCCATGAAAGATTTCAACTTCCCATGTTTAAATATTGAAAATTTTCTTGACCGCTTGACTTTGTTCTAATTCCACTATATAATTAGTTCACCCAATATATACTCTGTGTTTGTTTAAGTCACTTAAATAGTTAAAATAGTATTACATATTTGAATAAGGGTGGGCAAGCAATAAAATTCACATTCTTTTGAAATCCCCCTGACCTTATAAATGAGTATATCAACAAAGAAAGATGTACCGAAACATGATTTAGCTAATGACTGGTATTTGAAGCAATGTAGGCCAATGCTGCTCACCAATTCATTTAATTAGTTAGCTTACATGATTATTTTAAAACTACACTGATTATTTTTAAAATCTCCTTGTTTTTCTGAAACCATCCATATATCTTTATTATCAAATTGTTCTGTACATTACAGAATAAATATAATTACAGAATAAATATAAAGACCACCAGATGCAGACTCACTCAATGTCTATAACTTATTCCTTCTGAATTTACACTGGCAGTTCCCCCCATTTTTAAGGAAACTCTTCTACTCACATTAGTCCTTTTTATGAACATTGCTACTTCCTAAATGTTTTGATACTAGCTTCATCAATTACCTGTCTTCTCCTAGATCTTCCATGTCTTCTCAACCATTAGCCACAAGTCTGATTATTTCCTATGCTAATGAAAATTTCCCATTCATTTCTTTTATTCCTTTCACTACTAAATTTTTCAGGAAAATATTACAAACCTCACTTTCTCATATCTCATTTCCTTTTAATCATTTAAAATTTTTATGACTGCTCATAAAATATCAGAACAATTATTTAAAAGATCATTTAGAATATATTGGTCACTTCTCAGTTCTCATCCAGCTTGACCTTTCTGTTAAAAGATATTATTAATAATTATGCTATGTTTGAAGCTTTCCCTTGGCTATCATGACAGTGTTTTGCCTTCCTGACTGCTGATCTGTAGTCCACATTTATGAGTGCTCCCTTTCAGTGTTACTACTTTCTTTGTGCCTGTCTCACATTCAATGTACCATCATTTCTCTAAGTCTAAGGTTGGTCTTACGGAGACTTCCTCCATGTCATTGTGTAAGTAAACACCTCTATGCTGATCATTCACAAATCTATGTCTCTAGTACTGATGTCTTAACATAGATATTCAGACAGAATCTCTAAACAAACCTTTTTTCCACTTTTGCAGGGCTAGGTTTGAAAGTATAAGTGGAAACTGGCTTGCCATCTTTTTAAATATTTTTAAATTATAAATCAAACTAATTGTTTACTGTAGTCAATTCTTTCATTCTGAAAAATTTTCCTATATAACAACTTATAAAGTCAGGTTCAAATTTAAACATCTCAAATTTCTACCATAGAGCGTAATATGAGGGGAATCCCTTTCAAATCTCTCTCTCTCTTTTTTTCAGTCTCTGGCCTCTATCTAGCATGGGCCCTCTAGTGTAGAAATGGGTTCTCCCATATGCATCCATTTTATCTTGAAGGACCCCCTGTGGTCTACTAAATTAAGTATATACAAATTATGGCTTGCTGAGTGAGAAGGTAAAAATCACAAGAATGGCAGCTCCCTTAGCATCTGACCTCCTACTTTGGGGCAGTGAAAACCCCAAGGTAATTTTGGTGAAGATCCAGTTTCAATATACTCTCACACATGCACAGGAATGCACAAGATTTGTTCTTTGCAGAGCCTAGATGAGGGTTGTGGTAAGGGCCTGGAGGTGCAGTGAGCCTGGGAGAGGTAGTTTTCCACGCCTGGTCACTAGTGAGACAGATGGTAAAAACCTGTTACTTTTAAGATGGTTGAAAAATGTCAGCGTCTCACGTTTTATAGGCTAAACTCTAAGTAGTTATTTAAAGATAGTTCTCTGGAAAAGCAAACCAGGAACTAGTGATGGGAATCCTAAGCTTGGGTCTTTATCTGAATATCTAGATTCTGGGTTTAAACTGGGTTGTCACACTACAAAATTTCTAACGACTACACAAAATAGCGATTTTCTCACCTCAAGAACCCTTTGGAATAAAAGAGGCAGAACAGAGGATGGACTAGTGAAAAGGACTACATCAGTCCTTAAGTGGACATGAGTCCATCTGTATATGGTTATCTAGGGTATTAGGAACTCAGGGATGATATAGAAATGAGTTGGAGAATCTATCTATATTATGTGATTTATCCAGTTTTCATTTTTACCGATCTGAACTTATTTTATCAGGATCATTCTTACTAATCCTGGTAGTCCTATATTTTTATATATAAACTTTTCTCTACCTAGTCACACAATAAGAAAAATCAAGGTCATCTTCAATCTCTTCACTTTCAGAGTTATTTTGGAGTGAAATTGAATAGAATGAAGTTTATGTCTACAGTTTGACTTTTACATTTATCTTTTTGGCATTCTTCTGATAAATAGAATTGTAACTGTGGGTTCACTGTGTGCATAGAAAGTTGATTCCAGGGAATATACTTTGAAATTAATGTTTCTTTAAAATATTTTCTTAATATCTTAACCACCATTCACAATTTGCAAATACTGATCTTTAGTTATCTTGTCTGTTTTCTTATCTAATTCTACTTATTTTTTCTGACTCTTTTCTCTAATAGCAGCTATATGCATAAAGACTCCCATTTGAAATTTCTACAGCAGAAAGACTTAAGTAATACTTTGTAAAATACTTTACAGATGCCAAAAATTGAGAACATTACATAGGTTGGGTGTGTTATGCAGAAACTTCTCTTTGGTAATTTGTCATCACTTTTATCTAAAAATGTTAATTTTGTGTATTTGCTTTCAAGGTTAACAGTTCTCTGTCCTCAGAGCAGATCATTGAAAAATGAAGTTAGCACTTATTTCTATACCACTGGAAGAAATTGATAATCATCTACATCTAACAGAGTAAGTGCTTATTTTCAAAAACACTAGGAGTTAAAAAATTTAATCTCCAAAAATCTGTCTGTTCTTTATTCCATTTATATCCTCCTTTCACATTTTTAGGTTGCCAAAAAAAAAGACCATGGAATTATGGCACATAAAATTTTTGCTAGACAATTACTGTATGCGTGTGTCTATCATTTAATTACAAGAATTTCTTTAATAGAGATAACAAATCAGGAAATTACATTAGTTTCATTATCAATGGCATATATACTGAATAAGAGAGACTTAATAGTAAATATTGACTTTAAATCACTGATTCACAAATTGGACAATAATTAAAGAGACTTCCATTCATATTTTGCTTTTATTTTATTTTATTGCTTGAATGGCTCATTGGCTTTTCATATTATGAGATAATAAACATCTTGAAAATACTGTTATTATTATAAGCTGTTTGGGTCTATTATAAGAGAACTTTGTCTTGCTCTTCCAAAGGATCCTCCAGCTTGTTTTTATTACTTCACATACTCAGTAACTAAATCTCATACAGAGGTTAAAGGAAAACAAGCTAATATAAGAAAATTATGAAACAAAATGTCTCATAATATAAAATAATTGTAAATAGTACTTAAACATTATGTTTCACAATATATGTATACAAGTCATGGACTCTTTGAGGTAACAAAGCAAATCTTAGGATTCAGGGATATCTGGACATATAAATGTTTCTCTGTCTTTTACCAGATAATTTACTACTGAACAAATCACTTTACCTCTCTTAGTCTCAGTTTTCCCATCTATGAAATGGTGATCAGAGTATTTCTCATAATTTATTAAAAAAATGCATAATTATTTCAGAGTCAGTAAAAATGACTGCTACTAAACAATGGATTGAAATGGTCATATTTTACAATAAGCAATTTGCAAATTGTACTTAAAACCAAATGATTAAAAATAGCTAAAAGCTTAGGTATTACCAAAGATATTTCTTAAAAAGGTATCAAGCAAACCAAAAAGTCAATAATAGTCCAACAACATAGGATTCATGACAGATTAGAGAAAAGAAGAATTAAGAGTTTCCCCTTGAAAATTGTGGTTATTATGCTGAGAACAGATTATAGTGAGAGCAAGATGATGATGGCAAGTTTAATTTCTCTCTCACATGAAAAAAAATTTCCAGAGACAAGCATCCAAAGATTGGTTTAGGGATCTCCAAAAACATTAGAGATCCAATATCCTTCTGCTTTACAATCCTTTTAGCATTGATTTTATTTTCACAATCCCAAATTGGTTACTGGTTACCATCACATATACATTATGGCAGAATTTAAGTAGAGAAGACAAAGTCAACTCCTTTAGAAGTCTAAATCTCACCCATCACCTGTTATTTACATTTTATTGACTGTTATTGACATTTTATTTTATACAATCTTACCTAATTTCAAAGAATATGAGAAGTATCATTTTCAAAACTGCCATATTAATGCCCAAGTACATACAGTACTCTCTTATTTAATAATCATGAATATTGGGTAGGCAACCGACAAACAGCCTCCACTGCAAATCCTAAGCCACAGATACACATTTGGAAGGGAAATTACCTATATAAGTAGAAATGAAGCAGGTAACTGAAAAGCAAAATTTACAGATCTAAAAACTTGTAAAGTGAAAAATATCTGACAAGTCTTATAAATAATTATCAATGAGAGAGAGAATGTTGCAAGTGGATGCAACAAAATAGTATGAAAAAAAGAATTATAACCAAAGTTATAGGGTATAACTTTTAAATCTATGTAAATGTCACAAAATTAGATGATATAAACTGATTAATATTTAATCAATAATTTTGAAAATTTTGAAATTTATGATATTCATGGGGAATATAAATTTTCAAAAATGAGTCAAAAAACAATAAATGTAATTAGGTCAAAAAATTTATATTCCATTAATAGATTGTCTTCTAAAGCACAAAATCCACTGTCTCATAGTGAAGTTATTTAAGTCCAAGAAAATGATAATCTTAGTCTTTCTCTCTATTCTATAGAATAGAATTCTATAGAATAGAATAGAGAGAAAGAAGGAAAAGGAAAATTCTTAATATAAATAATAAGTATAATAATAAAATCACCCAATTAACATACTTCGCAAAAGATAATGACAAAAAAATAGAACCATTTCTCTTCTAAAGACAGATGCAAATCTTAAGTGAAATGACAAACTGAGAAGTATGTGAAAAAGAAATTGATTTAATATTAAGAATCAATATAATTAATTCTCCTTAGTAGGTCAAAGGAACAAACTCAAAGATCATTCTCATAGATGACCTAAAGCCAATTAATAAATTTAATGTTAAAAATAAAGTGCAATAATATTTATATTAAAAATAAAGCGCAATAATAAAGAAATGGAAGAACAGCTTCTTAACTTGATGTAAACATCTTTGGCATCTTAATAACTGTCATCATGCTTAATGTTGAAACAGAAAGCAATTCCACTTAGAAGTAAGAATAAGGCAAGGGTGCCTAAATCACCCTTGTTATTGTTAGGGTTTAAGATCTTCAAAGTTTAAGATCTTTACAGAAATGCTAAATTAATGCAATCAGGAAAAAAATAATAACTTCCTATACTAGAGAGGAATATTTTAAAATATTCAAATGGTGTGATTTATCTATATTAAAAATAGTCAAGAAAAATATTTGAATGGCTGTTAAAACTAGCCAAAAGTTTTATTAAAGTGGTTACACAATGAACTGTGAACTGAAGAGTTTTGATGATCATGAAATCTAAATCCTCTATAAGAAAATTACATATCTGATATTCAGTTTCTTGTAAGTTAAAATTTGATGGACAAAAAAATTCTACATCAAATAATAAGCAAAATATCAAATAGCCAGCAATAATTCTTTTATAGATAAAATAGATAAAATAGTTAAACATTTGTATCTATCATCAATCCCTTATACATCTAATTATCTGCAAATTCTGTGTGATAAAATCCTAGATTTGAACTCTTCCATGTCCATAATTTATAGTAAAATGTCAAAATAATGATTTCAAAATTTATTGAAATACAGCTGAAATATAATCTGCATAAAAAAAAATTTACTGGTTTTAGTTATTGTTTTGATGGCCTTTGGTAAATAAGCAGAGTCAAACACTGAACAGTTCCATCACTTGTAAGTTGCTTCACATGTTCTTTTAGTCAGCCCTTTCTATCCATAGCTTTTTCTCTGGTTATAGTTGCTAGAATTTAATATAAATGGAATGATATAGAATGTAGAAATTTTATATGAATGGAATGATATAGAATGTAGTCTTTCTTATTTGGCTCCTTTCCTTTGTAATACAATTCTGAGTTTTATTCACATTGTTGCACTTAATAGTAGTTAATTTCTTTTTTATTGCTAAGTGGATTTCCATTGTATCAACAAATCAAAGCTTGTTTATTTACTGCCATTTGGATTGTTTCACTTTTTTATTGAATAATTTATTTATATAAATATATATTTCACTTCATTTTAATCCCTGGGGGGTCACCCACCTACCTCCCCTCCGCAACCGCTCCAGCTGGATTGTTTAATTTTTTTGGTTATCATATATCATGATTTTGTAAAAGTTGGTAAGTTCTAATATAGACATATATGTATTTAATTTTTAAAAGAAACTGCCAAATTACTTTCCAAAATGACTCTACAATTCTGTATTTCTGTAGATATATGAGATTTCCATCTGCTTCTACCCTTAGTATTTTTAATGTTAGACTTTCTAGAGTATTATTATGTAATTTCATGTAGATTATTATGTAATTTCATGTAGATCCATAGAGTGGCCAAGATGTTTATCATTTTTTATGTGCTTATTGAATACTGTTAAATCTTCTTTTTGAAGTGCTTAAAGCTTTTATCCATTTGCTTATATTCTTAATACGAACTATTGCAGTTCTTTAAAAATTCTGAATTCAAGTTGCTGGTCAGACATGAGTTTTGTGAGTACATTTCCTTTATCTGTGGTTTCTCTTTTCATCTACATCATTAACTGTATTTTTTGACAGGCAAAAGTAAAATTTTGGTATCGCTAAGTTACCTTTTTCCGTTATTCCTGATGTGACTGTTTTGTCTGAAGACTGTTCCCAATTGTCTTTTCCAACATTTGGTTTTAAATACTTACTATTTAGCTCATGTTTTAGACCTATTATTCAGTTTAATTAATATTTGCATAAAATGCAAAATTTCAACTATTCCAAAGTTTTAAATTTTCCAAAATACTGAAACAATTTATATTTACACTTGACTAAAATAATCTAGTTTCTCTAAAGCAAGAAATACAAAAGAATGAGCAGTACTGTTTTGAAGAAGATAGATAAGAGGATAGGGTATGTTTTTGAAATGAAAAAGCATTATACAGTGACAAGTCATATTTACAAATACCTTACTTCAAAAATTATAAATGGATAAATGTTCAAATATCTTTGGTTTTTCTGCCAAGTTTAAAATTTGATTTTAACATACCATTCATTTAATACTTTGTTTGAGGCAAGTTATTCTCATTTTTTGATGAAAATCTTGTTTCATCATGAAGATTTTTCCCCAAATTTAATTTTTTAATCATTAATAGAGTTATCACTAATGGTTGAACAAGTTAATTTGGAATCTATATATAAAATTTCTGAGCTTTCTATGCTATAATCTATGGTTTCTTTATTCTGTTAACAAATTTCTAGTACTCATTGTATGTTGGAGTTGCCAGTAGTCGAAACATGGAAAGGTAACTATACAGAATGAAATACTAAGTAAATTATCAGACAAACCAAGGGAAAAATTTTCCCAATAAGATACTACAGGTGAAAATTCTCTGAATAATTTTTTCCATTTAGATAATTATTTGGTTTACACTGTTTTTATTAAATTAATATACAACATTTAAAATTCTTAAACTATGAAAATGGTAAATATTTATAGAATATTTCACCTTTTATCTACCAAAAATTCTTTAACGTCTTTGAATTTTATTTTCGCTGTCTGAATTATCCTATAGCGTCACCAATTGCTAATGGTATTATAACTATAGCAATATTTTCCCAATACGAAAAACATAAAACATTTTCAGGTATTATGCTTTTACTTTTTGCTATTTATAAGTTTTAAAATTCATTATTAATATTTTACTTTGATTTTAAAAATGAATGTGGAGATAAACTAAGGCACACCGAGCTTGAACTTTCCACTGTTCCATATGGACAACATGCAGGATATGAATTCTTCTGAAAGCAGAGGCTCCATGGCTTCTGGAGACTATGAGTGCCATGTGTCAAAATGTCTATGTGGAAAAAGGCAATCAGCACATGTATTAACAGTATAAGTGGAAGATTCTGCTATGCTCAAATTAATTCTGGTCAAACATCTTTTTAGTCCATTCAAATCATTGTAACATTGCTTACTTTCTAAACAATTATATCTACTGTCACAAGTTAAAGTCTTTCCTTTTATCTTTAATTGGAGCCCTTTACAGGTAAGAAGTAGGGGACAGAAATAAAAATATTCAGCAATGAAAATAATGATAATCGTATCTGTCTTCTCTTTAGAAGAAGATTCTAAATTTTAAGTACTTCAGGGTTGGGTTCTAGAACTATTCTATTTTTATTCGTAGACAAAAAACAGGTCTGAATCAGGGATTAGGAAAGCTTACAGGTTATTAGGAAAGTCCTTTTTAGGAAAATCTTAGCTATTAGTCTGCTGCTGAGAAAGTTGGCGCTATTCAAAGAATCTCTTAATTATCTCTCCTATTGCTGAAGCTGCAGTTAACATATAGAAAGGAGTGTTCTTCCCTTTAATGAATTCCCAAATGCTGTGGCATTTATTAAGGAAATATTTAAGTAAAGCCATTGTTCAGAGGATATTTTATTCTTTCCTTACTACCACCACCCCTGCCTCAGCTTATTAGTTTCCTAGTGGGAGGTTAAAAGAAATCCATGAGAATATATTGTATTCTCCATATGGTCTTATTCCTTACTTAACTTTGTACTTCACTGGTACAAAAATAAAAATAGGTTCAGACCCTAGTGGAAACCGATTAAGAAAACTCTTAAGCAGGATACAAGTTGTTTAGATCTACTAAGATTCTCTTTTCCTAGCCCTTTCACTTAATCATACTATAAGGACAATTAAAGTTCATGAGTATCATTTCTTTTCAGTGTATGTTTATAGAGCATTTAAAATGAGTATAGCTTGGTTTCAGTTCATGGATACAAAGATGATTATTACAGATTTGGATCTTGGACACATAAACAGTCTAGCTATATTACAGGATAAATATACACTTATTGATATAATAATTACCAGATTAGAAAACATACCTGTTGAGTATTCAACAACAATTGGGACACCAGGACCATGGAGAAAGGGTGCATATCTTCTTTAGGTAGAGATTAGGTGAATTTAATTAAAGAATAATTATCATTTTGCTGTAGTTGTAACTTTTGAGTGTGTAAGGGTAAGAGAAAGTAAGATGATTTATGTTTGCTCTTTGGGAATGCTGTTATAATAAAACCAGATAGTCAAATTAATCCATGTGTGAGTTATATTTGCAAAATACCTACTGAGCAAGGAGGTTAAAAAATATTGACAAGAAAGTAATTGATTATGAAGTCCAACCTAGTAGAACCTTGGGTCTTAAAAGATATTCTTACTCTCAGTGTGAAACAAATCAAATTACAAATTTCCCTTGATTGATAAGGTTATGTCCTGATAAATCTATCCTAAATTAAAATTATCATAAAGTAAAAATGCTCTTAAAACACCTAACCTACTAATCATTATAATTTAACCTCAACTACATTAAACACGCTCAGGACACTTGTGAAAATCATCTAACACAAATCATAAAACACATGATGTTTTATGAAAAGCATCATGAAAGAGTACTGTATACATATTAGTGTATCAGAAAAAGATTAACATTTAAAATTCAAATTATCATTTCTACTGAATGTATATCATGCTCACACCACTACAAAGTAGAAGAAACCATTGTAAGTCAGGGACCATCTACATGGCACATATAGATAAATTAATACCATTTCTTTGTAATAGATTCTTTGGTAGTAATATTTCCATTTTAAAGATGAAGAAACTGGGTTTCAGAGACTTTTAACTGGTGTGTTAAAGTTACACAGAGAAAAATAATAAGTATATATGAATAAGCATATATGTGTATATATATACACATTATAAATATACTTTCACATTGTATTATATATAATAAATACATATAAATTTATTCTAAGGAATTAGTTCACTCAATTATGGAGACTTACAGGTCTTTATATCTTCAAGGTGAGTTAGCAACCTGGAGAGTCAGGAGAGCCCAAAATAGGTCTAGTTCAAAAGTCAGCAGGTTTGAGATTCTGGAAAATCAGGTGCTTCAATTAGAATCTTCAGGCAGGAAAGAGCTGATGTCCCAATTCAAAGGTAGTCAGGTAAGAGGCATTCTCTCTTATTCACAGGAGGGTCTATATGTGTTTTCGTTCTGTTCAGGCATTCAAATGATTGAATGAGGCTCTCCTGAGTTAGGAAGTTAAACTGCTTTACTCAGTCTATCCTCTCAAATATTAATTTCATCCATAAACCCTCATGAGCACACCAAAATGATATTTGACCAAATATTTGGACATTCTTTGGATCAATCAAGTTGACATAGAACATAAAACATGAGAATTGGTAAGTGGTTTAAGTACTTAATAAGGAAGTAGATAAAACTTCTGAGAAATATCTGTGAAGGTAAAGCTATAGAAGGTAAAGTTATAGACAAGTACAGCAGTTGCAGAGAGATGAGTTGGAAAGACCTTCACATTAAGAAATTTTTTATAACTGATACTTTTATTAATTTTCATATTGATGTAACATTGGTTTAAAACAGAATATATGTATCAGGGAAATAGGGTCATACTTCCTCAGATATATATCTTTATGAGACATCCACCACCAGAGCACCCATATATCTCTACCATATACCATTGGTTTCTCCTCCCCCTTTGTCCTTACCAAATCCTTCCTTTTAGTGGCTCCAATTCTGCAGTCATATTTCTGGGCTTTGTATTGGCTTAGTTTTTATGAGCTACTGCACTTTGTCTTGTTTCTCTATATTCCATACATGAGTAAAATCTCTATTTGTCTTTCTTTCTCTGGTTTATTTCTCCTAGTATAATTCCTTCTTGTTCCACCTATGTTGTCATAATAGTATGATTTCATTGTTTTAATAGCTAAACAGTATTTCATCATGTACTACATCTGAGACTTTTGTTTTATTTTTTTTCATTGTTGTAGTTCCCATATTTCTCCCACCTCCATGTCACCTATGACCCATCACCATTTTTCCTTGTGTTCTTCCTTCCCATTTCACCTCCCGTCTTCTCAAATGCTAATATATGTACAAATGTTCATAGATGATCCAGAAGAAAGGTGAAAAATTATGATTAAGGGGAAATGTATATTTATGTAAAAGTGAAGTCTTAGAGACAAATCACTGAATTGATTGCATGATGATCAGCTGTTAGGTTGAGACCTTGAATTAAAATTGCAGTCAAAACCCATTTAGTTTAGGACCTAGTCTACCTTCCCAGTTTTATTACTTTCCATTTCACAAAGTAAGCTTCCCTAATTATTCTGGGCCTTTGCTTGGTCTTGAACCTCATATAAAAACATTGCTCACATGTCTCCCATATAGTGAACTCTACATTATTCTTTGAAGTGCAACTCAAATATCAGTACCTCTAGGTGGCTCATCCAAATTCCCATTATTAAATTTGTTACTGCTGTTCTTGGTATTCTGAAAGCACTTCAGTCACCTCTTATAACTCTGGTCACATTCCATTGAAATGTTTGTTTATACATCTGCTTTCTCCATTATATTACCTCCTTGAAGATTGGACAATATACTTTCATTTTCTGATCCTCTTATCAAGTCACTGCACACAATAGTGTTTATTTTCAAAATGTATTTTGATGAGTAAAAATATGAAATACAGCTGACCCATTTAAATCTCAGGACCTATATTCCTATGGACAGAAATTCCAACACTGGCTAATCACTCAGTAAGTAGCTATTGTACCATTTCAAAACTTGCCTCCATAAGCACACAGTATCACAGAATGTAAAATGCCCAGGGCAGATAAGACAATGCCCCTAGGGTTAAAGCTAGGACCTAAAGCATTGCCTGATCATTTCTGGCAGTATGCAGTCACTTGCTTTGTCCCCCAGTATCAGATGACCCCTGAAGATGGCATGAGTATCTTTAGGCTATTAGTGATTCTACTGAGAGAGCCTGTATTATTTCCACTGAGCTATGTAGAAAGATGAAATTGAGCAACAAAGCTTACAGGACCTGCCTGAGGCTAAAGAAAGAGCCCACATTGGCACTGGCATTCTACAATGTCTGGTTCCCTTGCTATGTTTGGTGCATAACCTTCTTTATTTCAGCAAAGCTGCTAATAGTTTAAGCACTTAAAGTAATAAAACTGAAAATATAAACAATGCTCTTTCCCATAATAGACCTTTTCCATGGATGTCAATTTTCTGCTACAATTTTTCTTCAACAAGCTGAGAGAACTAATAAAAGATGTTCTCATATATATAGTACCTATTAGTGCTAAAGCTGATCCTGATATACCATGCCCAATGCAAGACTTATACTTTCTATTTGAGATTTATAGCCAATTTTGAATTTGCTGCTGTTGCTGTTTGTTTCCCATCCTATTTCTCTGGGTTAGCAAACCTGTAAATAGTTTACATGTGGATTCAATTTTTTAGTCTCTTTCCTTGTCAAATTCTCAGGCTTTGAGGCTTCTAAAATGGTAGGAGTAATCAGAATTGGACTTAGAGGATAGAAAATGGCCCTTGGCAAGGGGTAACTGGAACTTTCATTCCTATTCCTTTATTTTTCCCCTTTATCACAAAATTTTCTGCACTAAAATGGCCTTGCCATCACAAAAATTGGTTTCCCTCTATTATTAGAAGTTCTATTGGACAACTTTACCCTTGTATAATAGCCCAATCAAAATCTGAGTTATTTAATTTCTATGATAGTCAAAGCTGTCTTTGTATAAGCCTATAGTTAATGGTTTCCTCTTGAGAGTAAAGTAATTCATATTTTATGTGAAGTAACTTAATTTTATGATGTGTCTGGTATAAATAGATTTTTTTCTTCTCTCCTCTAAGACAATGACAATTTGATTTTCTATTTATGGTAACATTAATGCAATCTCCTAGAATTTAAGCACATCATTTCTGTCTAGTTTCTAACAGTAATCTCATTTGCTAAACATTGGATTAACTGCAGTGTTTAATGTAGCTCTAATGCCACCAACATCAAGGAGAGCCTTCACTGAGTAACCAATCATAGGTGAATAGGGAATAAACAATTCTCCTGATGACCTCTCATCTTCATCACACTTTCCAGTTGATAAACTATCACCCACCTGGCTTGAGAAAAGTTGTAAAACTGCCTCTGTATACAAGTATAATGGTACATGTTAGGTTTCCATTTTAAGTTCTATGAATATGATCTTAGAGATCCTTAAATACTATTAGTTTGAAAGGCATAATGTTTCTTATAAAAAAAAATCACCTAAAAGCTTCCACTACTTTTCATTAATGATACCCATATACTCTTTCTCACTGCCAATATTGCTGTCAATCAGGTAAATTAGTGCTAAGAAAAGTGCTGTGCTCAAATAAAGCAGACTGGGCCTGGAAGAGTTCACTCTAGTTCCATTGTTCTTAGGTACCATGCTGCTCTGACATAATGGTAATGAAGCTGAATCTCTGACATTGTAAATTTTAACTAGAATATTTTGACATCCTGTGTTACTTGTTATACTCATATCTAAGGGAGAAAAAAGAAGATACTTTCCATATTGCACCAAAAAAGAATATAATTTTTTAGAAGTCACTATAAAAAGAGTTAGTCAAATTCAATTTTAAAGAATCATGCACACCTACCAAAAAAAAAAAAATGACCCAGAAATACAGGACCTAAGTTAGCTTGTAGATTTTATTTCAGTACTTTTCTCCAACCAAGATCAATCCATTTTCTCCCACTGACTCTGTAAAATACCTCCAGCAAAATTCTTTAGGCGTTCCTGTGAAAATTAGACTGGGCACAAGGAATTTATGAATTCAAAGTAAAAAAATATTTATGGTTCTTAATGCAAATATTGGAATATCATCAGAACATTAATGATATTTTACACTTCATCTTCTTTCCATCCATTTCGACAATGTAGCTTTAAGAGTTTACCCAGAGCCTGGCTGAGCTAAGGACTCATAGGAAAGCTGACTGAGTTTCAAGTTAAATAAAATAGTGGTGAGGATGTTGGGAGTAAAGGATGAGAGGGAACCAAGGTTATTATTTAGAGAATATTTAGACCTCTTGATGATTTTCTCACTTGTAACTGTTCCGAATACGTCAGAATTCAGTTAGAAACATGTTCTGTGTTTAATAGAAAAGTTTATATATACATAATGCAAACTGAGCCTGTTACAATTTCTCCTGAGCACACCTTGTCTACATTTGACCTATTGTCATTTTTTCAAATTATGCCACCACCAGATTGTAAACTCTTTGAAAGCTTTATCCCCTCATTTCATATTTATATCTCCAGAGCTTAGTGTAACGTGACGTGCGATAAACCAGTACATATGTGTTCAATGAATGAATGAATAAATGAACACCCTGGCTAATTCACTAAGTGATTCATGTTAATGCCAACCTTCAACACTCGACTGAAAAAGCTTTTGATTTTAGCTGTAAAAGATTAATAAGGTGTACTAAGACTTTAGACTTAAATAACCTGCAGGATGACAAACACCAAACAGTGCCTTTGTGTAACTAAGGATAGTTCTATTTCAATGACCTAGACAAATGTAGCCTCACACAATGGTGCAAAACTTGGAGAAGCAAATGAAATCAGGAATTTAGCCCAGACAGCACTCCTTAGCCATGAATGCTTGTGTCAAGCAGTAATTCATGACCTTATAAAACCTCAGAGATATTTACCATAATATACCATCTTCCCAAAGCCCCAGCAGAAAATTGTTGTTTATGGACAGGATAATGATTTAATGTTAATAGACCCTCAGTGGCTATTTAAGCTATTGTACCAATTGTTATCCTCAGTTTATGGCTTTTTTAAATTCTTGATGCTTTCAATTGTGAATCCATATTTGTGTTCCAGAGCAGTTTAGCCAACAGAGCAAATGTTGAATCTTATTAAATGTTTTCTCTGCATCTGTTGATATGATCATAGGATTTTTGTCTTTCCTTTTGTTGATATGGTGAATAACATTGATTGATTTTCTGAAACATCTTTGTGTCATTGGAATAGAAAAAATCCAACTTGGTCATGATGTGTTATTCTTTTGATGTATTTTTGAATTTTTCTTGCTAAGATTTTGTTGTGAATTTTTACTTTTTTCATCAGGGAAGCTGGTGAGTTATCTTCTTTTTTAAAAAAATTTTCAACAAAAAGAAACCCAACTGAATGGGAGAAAAATTTTGCCCTCCACAAAAGTGATAAGGGATTGATAACAAAGATGCATAAGGAACTCACACAACTTAGCAAAAATAAAGCAAGAAACTTAGTCAAAAAATGGGGAGAAGAACTAAAAAGACACTTCTCCAAAGAGGAAATACAAATGGCCAACAGGCACATGAAAAGCTGCTCAATGTCACTAGCAATCAGAGAAATGCAAATCAAAATCACAATGAGATATCACCTCACACCAGCAAAAAAGACCCATATCGAAAAAAAAATGGGCAGCAACAAGTCCTGACGGGGATGTAGAGAGAAAGGAACACTCTTACACTGCTGGTGGGAATGTAAACTGGTCCAGCCACTATGGGAAGCAACGTGGAGGACCCTCAAACTAATGAAAATGGAATACCCATTTGACCCAGCAGTCACTCTTTTGGGAATCTACCCAAAAAAAACCTCAACGTGGGTCCAAAGGGATACTTGTATTTGGATGTTTTTGGCAGCACTATTTATAATTGCAAGGACATATGGAAGCAACCCAAATCCCAATAGAGATGAATAGATGAAAAAGATGTGGTATATATACACAATGGAATATTACCCAGCAATTAAAAATGATAAATTTGATGATTTTATGATAACATGGATGTACCTAGAAGAAATCATATTAGCAGAAACAAATCAGAAAGAAAAAGACAGAATCCAAATGGTTTCACTAATATATGGGACATAGGAAAAACAAACAAAAAGCCAGGAGGAAAAGTTAAAACAAACTGAAGTTCACAACTTGCTTGGGGGGGGGACTGAGGGAAGGAATGGATGGGAGGACTGAGGGAAGGAATGATCAGGGAGAGTAGAGCCCTGGGGATTACAGAGATGTGAAATAACTATCTATATAATAAAGTATTTATAAAAAAATAAAAATGTTTTCATTAGGTTATTGGTTCAGGGTGATTTTAGCCTCATAAAATGTGTTTGGAAGTAATTACTACTGCATTTTTGGGAAGACTTTGAGAAGAGTAGGAATTAGTTCACCTTTGAAGACATGATAGAACTCACTAGGGAAACTGTTTGGGGCATGCCTTTTATATCTTGGGAGATTTTTTTATTATTGTTTCAATTTCTTTGCTTGGGACTAGTCTGTTCATGTCTTCTATTCTTCTTGATTCTGTCTCAGAGGGTCAGAGATTTCTAAGAATTTGTACATTTAACTTAAGTTGTTCAACTTGCTCTCATATACATGTTCATGGCAATTTCTTCTGACCCTTTGTATTTCTGAAATGTCATTGTAATTTCTCCGATTTCATTTCTGACTCTATTGTATTTTTTTCTTTTTTCTTAGTGAGTCTAGCTAAAGTTTTGTCTATTTTGTGATTTTTTTTCAAAAAAGTTTTTTATTTCATTTGGTCGTTTGGACTGTTTTAATATTAGATCCAACTATTGGTTCAAATTAATATTTAATGAATATGTAAATTTGTGGCAGGCATTTTTTAATTAAAATTATTGAAATCTAATACATACTCAATGCATATAAATATTTCATGCACTCAATTTGATAAATTTTAATAAATTTATAGGCCTATGACACCATCCCTCCAAACAGGAATACAAAACATTTTAAACATATCAATAGAACAATTCATAAAGTCCCTTTATATCTGAAGTCAGTTCCTGTCCTGTACTCTGGGAAATTATTGATCTGATTTCTATTACAAATTGGTCTTCCTTCTTTTAGAACTTTGTATAAATAGAATCATTGGTTAGGCAGTATTTGGTGTGGTTTCTTTCACTCCATTTAATGTTTTTTAAAAAATTTCTTATGTGAGTTTTTTCCTTTTCATTGTTGAGTAATATTTTACTTATTCTGTGATTAGAAGTAGTTTATACATCTGCTGATTGGGCTTAGTTTGTCTCCATGTTGGGTCTATTGTGAATAAATCTGCTATGAAACTTTGGGTATAACATTTTAAATATGTTTTCTTTTTCTTGTGCTAATACCTAGAGGTAAATTTGCCATGCCTTGTGGTAAGTAAGTTTATGATCTACTTTATAAAAAGTGTCCAGATCAGTTTCAAAGTGATTGTACCATTTTTTTTACAATTTATTTTCATAAGAATAAATTATGAGTACTTATTCAAAATTTTTACAGTACTCATGGCCTGATGTTAGGCATTGTTAGACTTTCAGTATAACCTACCTACTGGGTATATAGTTTTGTTTTGTTATAGATTAAATTTATGCTGTTTAGAATCCTTTTATGAACAATGTTGTTAATTGAAATATCTTTGCGATAAATTCTATGCAAGTAATTGACTATTTTGTATAGGATTGTTTTATTTTACAGTTTTAAGTGTTCTGTATATTCCTATTACCCTTTATCAGCTATATGTTGCAGATATTTTCTCCAGATTACATATTGTTCTTTCATGTTCTTAGCAGTATCTTCTGAAGAGTAGATGCTTCTATTTTGATGAAGTGCAATCTCTCATATTCTTTGCTTTTCTTTTGTAATTAATACATAAGAATCTTTGCCAAACCCAAAATAGCAAAGATTTTTCTCCTATTTCTTTCTATGAATTTTAGATTCAAATTTTTTATGTTTTAAAAATGATCTACTTCTAATTAATTTTGGTATATAAAACAAAGGTCAAAGTTAATTTTTTCCATATAGAAAACCAAAGACTTCCATGCCATTTCTTTCAGGTTAATGTCTTTAATGCATAATGAGTTCATACAAATTTATCAGACTTCAGTAAATGAGAGAAAAGGACACTAACAACCCACCAAGGATAAAATACAACTGCTTAACTTGAAAAGACATATAACTTTGCTAGTAATCAAAGAAATGCTAGCTAAAACATAATTATTTTTCATTATCAAATGAACAAATATTTAGTCAGATGATAATACTCATTTTGGCAAGATGGGCATATGGGTACATTTATCTCTATTGGTGACAGTGTCACTGGATATGAACAGTTTGGGAAACTACATTGTCAATAAGAATTTCAAAGGTTTTCATATTATATATTGTGAAAGGCTTTATGTACAAAGATATCATTAGTTCATAACAGTGAGAAGTTAGAAACGCACTGGCTATCACCATTGTGGTGACGTAGATAAACACTACTGTTTATCAGCCTGCTGAAGAAATATACTATCTTTTCAAAAATAAAATTAGTAATAAAGTTAAGAAAATTCCTATAAGATGGTTAGTAAAAACGGATAACCAATATCCAACACTGTTTTTTGCACTTGATCTTAGCCAAAAGGCCAAGAAGCAATCCAACACTGTTTTTTGAAGTCTGTATTTACCCTTGAGAAATGAATAGCATCCAAAATTAATTGACCACAGATGAGTCTATTTCAAGATATTTTTCATACATTTTTATGGTTGTTTTTTCTTAATGTAAATATTTTGCCATCTTTTGTTGTCAATTATTTTAAATTTTATGTTAACTTTGAAATCAATTTATCAGACTTGAGGTTTTTTAGATTGTTGGTTTTTTTTTTTTTTTGGTATTCTAGGTTTTTTGCATCTCCATAAAACCTTTAGATATAGTTTCTTAATTCCTGTTAAAGAGCTTGCTAATATTTAGAAAGAGATTTGGATTTATTGATCTTTTTGGATAGAAAGAATTCCAAATAATGTTAAATCTTCTATTCTATGAACATGCATTATCTTTCAAATTAGATCTCCTTTCATTTTGTTCAACAAAGTCTTAAGAAATTTAGTGTAGAAGCCTGAAATTTATTCCTGTGGTACAACTATCCTTTATGACTTTTTACATGGGTAATTATATCATACACAAATAGAAACAGTTATATTTATCATTGTTGCTTTTATTAATTTTTCTTGCTTTATTGCATCAACTGAGACATTATTATAATACCTAGTCAAAATAATAAGGAATATCCTTATTTCATTCCCAGTATTAAAGGGAAAGCATTAAATATGTTAGCTACCTGTTTTCTGTATAAGTCCTTTTCAGATTAAGGAAATTATATTCGACTAGTTTACTGAGAATCTTTCTCATAAATATCTATGTTTTACTGAATGAAATTTATATTGACTATAAATTAGCTTTTGCATTTAGACACAATATTTTTAAAACGAAATGATTAAGAAACAATATTATGTCTTAGGGTGCTAATGCCTCTATTTGTTCAACTGTGGGTAAAGTGGTATTTATTATTGTTGTTGTTGCTATATCTATTGTAGAAAAACCCAAATGACTCTTGCGCTTGTACCATCTTAGGTCCAAAATTCATGTTTTTCTACATTGTCTTTGTTCTACTAAGGATTGTTCATGTATGTAAAGGTTAACACTACAAACATAAACAATCCTTAGAAGAACAAAGACACTTGCAACCTGTCCCTTTGGATCTTTGACATCAATAGTCTTATACAAGAATGATCACACATATTAGTCAGGGTATAAAAAAAGACCCCTGTTCATAATATGTGGTTTGGATCTTGGGTCAAGGAACATGGTGTGTTAGATATCCTTAGAAAAATTTTAGTGTGGTTAATGGACATGCCTACTTTCTTCCTGGAACTCAAATTAACTTCTCTATTTGGGGAAATGCATTCCTTCCCATAGTAGCATGTCTATCAAGCAGAAAAATGTCCTCCCTCAAAAGAATTATATGTGTCCCAAGAATTTTTTTCTTTTAATATAATATGCCTTATTAGAGAATCTTTGCCTATAAGAACGCATTTGATTTTTCAAATTTCAGCAAAAGATTAAAACATTTTTACCACAATTTATACTATGGAAGAAATAAAGATTTAGATTAAATAAAAAGCCTGATAGATCTGGAATTTTGACTGTTTCTATTTCTGTGTACAACTCCAGACTACTCAAATATTTTAGTAGGTTATGGATAACAGAAATATGACAGTTACAATAGTGACATGGAATCTCATTCTTAGAATTAGTGGAATTATATTTCTTAGAGAGAATTTAGACCAAAACAATTATGAAATATTTATTTCTGTTGAATATATTTCTTCCTGGACTATCAACTTGCTCCTTAATAAATGAAAGCATCTGAAGGTAGCATTTTGTATGTGCCAATGTACATAGCTCAGTGTCTCACACATATGGAACCACATTAAAAAAAATATGTGCATTCGTGGTCTAGAATACTACATATTACTGTCTTCAGATAGGAAGTTCTGAACTCAAAATCTGACAATCATTTAAAAACTATTTTTACTACAGCAAAAGAAAATAAAAAATAATTTTAAAATGAGGAGTCAGCTTCTAATAAGAACATTTCTTAGTAACTATCCTCTACTGGTTTGTAAAAGATGATACACAGTGAATTATCACCCACTTATGCCTTACTTAAACTTAAAGGCTAAATATGATATTTAAGTGTGTACATTGTATGATTTTAGATTGCTATGACACAACTGCTGCATTATTAAAATCTACAGTGTACTGTTAAAGGGGAAAGATGTAGGTTTCAAATGTGGATTATGACACAGTAATAAGCACTAAGCAATTTTCCACAGTATTACAGTGGTCTGTTCATCTTTTTTTATCTGTTAGACTGAAAACTCCCTGTGGGCCATGACTGGTCTTGCTCCCAATCATCAAATTGTTGTCTAGTACACGGTAGTACTAGAATAAATATTTGATGAAGGAATGAATGGGACAAGTTGCAAAGCTGAAAGGCACTAGCTCAAGTTCTGAATACAATTACTTGTGGTTTTTCCATTTAGTGCCAGAAGAGCTTGAACATAAGAACACATGCTGGGGAGCAGGACATTTTTCTATTAGATGCTTTATTTATCCCTACATCTTTCAGACAGGTGGAGGGAATGTGCTCCAGGAAAAAGAGTGGGATGCTGGGTGTCAAGTCTCCAGGGTTTAATTCCCAACTCTGAATATCACTAGCTTCAAGGCCTTGGGCAAGTCATTTAACCTCTCTTCCAAATAGAAATAATACCACCTCCTCCCAGGAGCACACCAAAGCAAGTTTGATTGATGGCTAAGCTCTTAGAGTCTTTGATGAAATGTGTTGAATGGCTACCGAGTATTACTACTGCTAATAATAATAATGTTTTTCTAACACAGTCCCACAGAGCAATATAAATAGGTAACAAGGGACAAATTTCTCCAACAAAGCAAATTGTGACCAATTCTTTTTGAAAGAAGGATGATAGACTTAATTCCACAATGGTATCGTTTTCTGTACTTTCTTCTTTCCTTATTTATAAGGTGAACAAGTTGTCATATTGCTACATGAGATATTTAGCCTTCTTGGGAAATGAGAAAGGGAAAAGACTAGAACCAAGTACAGGCATGGTCATATTTTCTTGAGTAAATTGTTCATCTTTACATGTAAACAATAAAAACATTGCTAATAAGACAGGTATGTAATGTTTTTATTTCATCAGTGACATAGTTTTATTATATATAGAAAAAAATTATAACAAACTCCAAGCCATAAGTTTAGTTTCAGGACATCCATATCCTGAAATAGACATAATTAGACTTAGAATTTTTGCTCTTTTTCTTTATAGTATCTGATATGATTTTTAAATAAAATGTATTAGATTGTAAAAATGTATTTGGTTGTAAAATGATACATACTTTCTTTTAAAAAGTTGGGAGAATATATAAAGCATAGATTTATAAATTGGGATATTGTTAAAGTCTAATTGAAAGTTGTGTTCTGTACATAGAGCACCAAGGATCAATCTGTCTGCTATTTTAAGTGTAATAAAACTTAATTCATGTATATCAGTTTCCTCATCATCCAAGTAGGATGATAATACTTGATAATAATGATATATGAAATATTATATTATGTCCATAGCTTCTTTTACAAAACTGAGGTCTATTTATGTTTCCCCAACATTCATATGTCAACATCTAATCCCTACTATGATAGTATTTAGAGATGACTTTTTGGGGAAAATTGAGAGTAAAAGTGGTACACATTTAAATGAAATTAGTGCCTTTATAAAAAAGACCTCAGGGTTTTTTTCATCCTACTGACATGTGAGAGCACCATGAGAGGACAGTTTTTTCTGAACAAGGTAGCTGGCTCTCACTGATCCCCAAATCTGTTACAACTTCATCTTGGATTTTCCAGACTCCTGAATTGTGAGAAATAAGTATTTTCTTTAAATTCTCCAGTCAATGGCATCTTGTTTTTAACCCAAACAAAATAAGTTCATACTGCATAAACTATTCTAACTAGCTTTTTATCACTTTAGATATTATAAGAATTTTCTCATGTCATCTGACATTTGTCTACATTTATGCCAATATCATTTGGTACTACAAAATCTTTATTGGTGGGTTTATCATTATTTGAAGAAACAATTTCTTATTGTCAGTTATTTACATTACTTTTGATTTCTGTTTTTATAAAGAACATTGCAAAGGCTAACACTTTGTGCATTTTCACATCTTAAATTATGGCATGGGATAGATTTTTAAAAGTAAAATTTCTGAGGAACAATGGATGTAGTTTTAGATATTCTCATATTAAATTGTCTTACAGAAAGCTTGTGACAGAAATATGTGTGCTATAGCAATTGAATATTTCCTATTAAGTCTAAATAAACATGTCTTGTTTGTGCCTGCATGAGCTATACCTAAGGTTTTTTTTTTTATTAAATGTCAGGAGGCAAAGGAATAAATGGAGAGGAAAATTAGATTAAAAGAGTGTTGATGACATTTGCATTTTTCTAAGATCCTTTGCTACTGAGACAGTCTGTGGATGGGTACCTCAATTTATAAGTGTTAGTTAAAAATTGATGATAACAGATTGTGTCCTCAACTCCACTTAGAATTTGTTTTGAAACTTCTATATTATTTTTTCTTTTTATTTATAATGCATGATATTGGGGCCTTTTTGGAATAATCGTAACATGGCATAATTTATATCACATTCTTAAAATTTTACTCATTATAAACAAAAACACAATTAAGAGAAAGTCAAGTTCTCCTTTGACATTTTTCCCCATCCCACTGGGATAAAAATATTCACAGAGATGTTGATGCAGGTAAAAGATTGCCCCTGATATATACTGTGAACATGATGTCAATTTTTATTTTTTATTCACTAATTCATACTTGCCCAACAGTTACACTCTTCACCTTTTTAACCTTGCTTTTTGTTCTCTGAACTGCCCTCCAGTAGAAGAACCATCATTTTTAAACTAAACTTATATTTATTGTATCTAAAAATAAGCAGTTTATGGTTTCAGTGTGACGAAAAGAGAAATGAGAACAGAATCTCAGCTGTTCCAATCAAGACCTGCTCCTCAATGTCAATGTATCTAGTACCTGTAGTTAATAGGAACATTCTTCATGTATTGGAATGAACAGTGTACATCTAAATTCTACATATGAAGTTGTAATCTCATTGAAGGATTCTGGTGACATTGATAAATGATGTCACTGGTAAACTTTGCCTGAATTACAACTTTAATTATTTACACTTGGGTCTACATTATTCCTATATTATACCTGTCATAGCACTATCTTGTCTTGCACCCACTAACAGGACCAAGATTACTTATTCTAACAGGGGGTCAGGCTAACAGCAGAGCTGTATCAGTCAACCACATCATAGAAAGGTGAGAGTAATGTAGTGACTGCCTAGAGTATGAGTGGTAGAATTTATACAGCAACTATTTTGCAAACACTCTTACTGGAAAAGAGGCTCTGGAGTCTTAAAGGAGTAACACTTCTAATCTGCTAACCTCTTAAAAGTAGGAATCTAACTTCTCCCTCTCTCCCCTCTCCCCTCTCACG
>PVHY01002456.1:0-13769 GCA_004024945.1 Uropsilus gracilis
TACCACAGACTCAAGCAATCCCCAGCCTCAGCTTCCCAGGTAGCTGGGATTACAGGTGCGCACCACCACACCCAGCTATTTTTTTGGAACTAGGTCTTGCTACGTGCCCTAGGCGGGACTCTAACAGCGATCCCTAGCCCCGGCCGCTTCATAGGCTAAGGAGTGTGTGTTTTTTCATCTTATTCAGAACCTGAGTCTTGAGAACGACATTTCAAGATGAAATATTTTGCTATGTAAATGTGCCAAACCAATTTTCAAGTATTGTTTCCTCAGTAATTGAGGGTTCTTCAATTTAAAAGGGAGTTTTCATATATTTAAGTCATAATCCCTTAACATTATAATGAATGGCATGCTTAGGTAACCAGGAAATAGCTGTGACAAAATCAATACAGTGTCATATAACAAGATAGACATGACAGTATAGATTTATTTATATACCTGCATAAGGTACACATGAAACCTTTAAATTTGTTCATTCTGATTCTTTTGACTTGTCCACATCATGACTCCATAGTGTATTATTCTAGCATATATAAGATAGTATGTCTGATATAGTACCATTATAGTATCATAATATGGGGTATTTTCAGATCACAAATAATTCTTGTGTGTATACACGCACATATACAGAGTTTTACTATGAAAAATAATCTAAGAAATCGCTTTCCCTGAAACAGTGTTTTTCAAACTTTAGTATACCCCACCTCCAAAGTTTTTGATTCATTATTTCTGGGATAAGGGCTAGGAATTTACATCTCTAATAAGAAAATGTCAGCTGATACTAGTGATGCTGGTCCCCTTTTAGAACTGCTAAAAGGAGAGGGATGGACAAAGCACATCATAATTGTATTCCATCCATCGAAAGACATAAGTTGATCATTCTACTGAAATTTGTGACCTTTTGTTCACTTTGTGAGTGTAACCAAGAAGAAATTCATTTTGACCTTGATTTTGAATTCTTATTACAATTACTTCACATTTTCCGTTTTTCTTGAAAACAATTATTTTTAGCCAGCTCAGCTGCTGTTATGAATGTGTATATACACAGTTGCATATTCAGTGTGTTTATAACAGTAACATCATACATTGATATGAGAATAATTCATTTAGTCAAATCAATCACTTGGCTTCTTGAGTGTCAAAATTTAAAAGTTAATTATCTGAATTGTGTCTCACTCAATTAGGTCTAACTTATCTTTAATCTAAGGCAAGGTTGGTTTATGGGTCACAGCTGCCCTACTGCCAGTTTTTATAGTAAGCTAAGAATGGTTTCTACATTTTACAAGTGTAAACAAAATTATAAGGAGGAAGAAGAATATGCCAAAGGAAAAAGATTTGGCCCACAAAGTCTCAAATATTTGTGATTTAATAGTTTATAACAGTTTATAGAGGAAGTTTATTGGTTCTGATACAGAGCAGTGCCTGGTTAAGTTCAAGCAACATACCAAGAGAAGATAAATTAGGATGATTATAAATGTGGGTACTTTTGATCAGATTACCCTGTTCAAATTCTGCTTCTACCAACTAATTTATGGAGTCTTGGACAAATAATATAATCTTCTTGTGCACCATTATTCACATCTACAAAGTGCAAATGATAGAAATACCAAAGTCATACTGAAGCAATTGTATGATTTAATACAGTAAATATATGACATACCATTAGAATAGCACCTGGCATATAGAACAAGATAGTGAAATACTACATAAACATAAAGAGTGATATTTATACTAACTATTCATAGAAACACATATATAAATGTTTCTACTTAGTATTAACGAGAAAAACAAGGTGCAGAATGCTCTGTAGCAATCTGTGGAATAAGCAAAACACAAGATATGTGCTGGGGGGGGGAATACAAAAAGGAAGTACTCCAACTTACTAATGATGTATAATAATATCCTCCTAATTTTCTACATTTCCCAAACTTTCTAAAATTCACGAAGAATTTCAGTTTAACAGCATACCTCAGATTAGCCCATTCTTTTGCCAAGGTGCTTATCCCCATGATAGGATAAGAAGAGTTAAGGCAGTAGTGGTCATCATAATTCTGCCAGTATTTATTTTGGTCTCTGAAAGTCAGGCTATTTGCATTCTTTATACATAGTTGTATTTAATTAGGACTTAGAGCTAGCCATAAAATGTTCATTAATTGTCTGTTATTTCATAAATGATGGCCAGAATAACAAGCCTTGATAGAAACATTTTGGGGGGTAAGTACTATTTGGTCTGTTCATCTTCCAAGGATCCCTGCCCCAAGTAAAAGATTTCTATTTGTTATCTCCTTTTATCCTGGAGAATTACTAATCCTGAACTACCATATTAAGTACCAATTAAGCAGAGATTTGTCATTCCTGCTCGAGAACATTGAGCTGGGCTGTGGGTGCATATTTCACAGACTTTTGACAGAAATTATTTTAATTAGAGTGCTGCTAGCAGCATTTAAAATAGTCTGTATGGCCAGAGAGAGGAAGAATGGCTCCTCAGTCAGATAATTTACTTATTTTTCTTTTTCACTCACCATAAATCTTAGGATTGTGGTTATTAAGTCTTTGGAGGGGGAAGGGGATAGTTAGGAAAAGAAATCAGCTAAACTTTATTTTACTTTGAATACCAGAAAAGAAAAATCTCCCACAGCTTTAGTGGAAAAGATCTTTTTAAAAGAAAAATGTGTCCAGGCAAAATCTGACATCAGTAGTATGGTCTTACATTATGAATATCTAGCAAGTTTAAATAATTAAAAAGTTCTATGCACCTTTCATGTATAACTATGACTACTGTAGTAGGATCCTTTTCTTTTCATCTTTACTATATCCCTCAAATTGGAGCCATTAGTTGGTAACTACTAGGTTAACCTGACACTGAGGAGCAAACTAAATAAATAACAACTAGCCTGAACTTCATATAACCAGGATATGAGTTTACAATTTTAAAAGAATATATTTTATTTTATGAACCCTTCTTATAGAGATGAGAAATTAGATGAATATAAACTTTTTCTCACTAAAATAATTTAAATTGAGAATTTCTCTCCCTGCCTCTAACTACTCTGATCAATAGTCAGTTATTATTCAATTTATTTACAAATACTTTCACTTAATCAGATCAAACTATATCATTATATATTTCAAAAATATGTTATATTATTTAGTGTTCAAGATTTTTCCTTTGTACTTCTTACATACATATATGGTTCAATCTTTCCTCTACAAAGCAGCCAAAACCCTGTCATTTTACCATAAATTGCAGTTTTAATGCTTTATGTCTTAGTTGACAGGTTTCCCAGATGAAAAGCAACAAAATTCCAAAACACAAGATTAATCCAAAGATTATAGTTGCATGAGTTCTTAAAGAAAAACTTTCAAAACCCTCTCTCTATATCTACCAATCATCATTATAAATGAAAAAAAAATACTATCAAATGATCAGATTTTAATGGGAAGACTGGAAGAATAGACAAAACTGTTTTGGGTGCAACACTGTAAGTATTCTGCTGATGGATACCTGACAAAGGAAATCATGAGTGGGTCTAAATTTCCCTTCAGTCCAATTGGTAGCTATATTATTTTCACTATTCACAAGAAAGAAAGGAAGAAAGAAAGAAAGGAAGGAAGGAAGGAAGGAAGGAAGGAAGGAAGGAAGGAAGGAAGGAAGGAAGGAAGGAAGGAAGGAAGAAGAATATACAATGGCATCTCTAGAGATAGTAACCTGTATGGCTCTGTTGGAGAACTCATCTTCAAAAGTCAGGTTCTGCCTGCTATGGAATTGTAGAAGTGCAAAGATGACTAGAAGTAAGTGAGCAGAAAGTGCAAGGGAAGAAGAGGTGGTGGCCACAGCCACAGAAGCACCTAGATGGCTATTGCTGCCAGATGTATGTGATGCATCCACCTGATGTGCCTGGCTATAGTAGCAAGTAGGCAGGTGGCCATGGAAAGTCAGTCATAGATGGGAAACTTCACCTTTCTTTGAAACAATGATTAACTTTGAGTTGCTAATAGTTGGTAAGGTCATTAAATTATAGTCTTTCCCTGACTTTCTAACTCTTCAAAGTCAAATTCTTAAAGCCTGCTTTTCTTTTGAGTAATTTTAAATGATTTTTCTAGCTGTAGTACTTTATCACAGTGTTAGTTCAGCAAATTTGCCTTGGCTAATGTGTAAGTTCCAAGTGAGTTCATTTGTTGGTAAAACCCAGTGAAGGAGGAATATGAAGCTGCAATCCCCCAGATAAATATCTCTTGTGCTATATACCCAACCACTCCTTTCTCCTTGCTAATATGTATTTTATCCGGTGACTTCTTCTAAAAAAAAAAGACCAGTCTTGTCTGCACTGAAGTGAAAGCATTCTTGATGATCTACTCAGATACCAAGGAAGTGGCCTAGTAGCTATAGCACCTCAGTCTATTCCCTCACTTAATTAGTTTCAGCATTTATTTCATTCACATGGCCTTTGACACTAAAGACCCAAAAATAGATAACCAAACAAAAACATTTTTTTTTCTATGTTACCATAAAGTTAGAACTGAACCATTAATTTTCTTTTGAATTTTTATCAGATTAAATGTTTGAGGCTGAGCTTCTGGTCCATTGATTATGGTATCAACTAGAAATCTGTTAGAAATGCAGATTTTTAGCTTCCACCCCAAATCTGGTGAATAAGAAACTGTAGTGGTTGGGCTAAGGAAATATATGGAAATACCTGTGTGGAAATATGGAGCTTATATAGTGACAGAATCCCCCAGAATGATTTTGATGATAAAATCTGAGAAACCATGGCCATGGCCACATTGGCTATACATTAGAATCGTACAGCATGTGGTGTGACCCACAGAAGAGCTTCATTGGACTGGGGTGGCTCTAGAATCTGTATTTCTTAAATCTCTTTGGATGATTCAAATGTAAATGAGGGCTGAAAGCTATTGCAATCATCCAGATAAAAATGTCTCCAATTTCAT
This sequence comes from Uropsilus gracilis, assembly GCA_004024945.1. NCBI lineage: Eukaryota > Metazoa > Chordata > Mammalia > Eulipotyphla > Talpidae > Uropsilus > Uropsilus gracilis. The sequence goes on from PVHY01002456.1 coordinate 4,954, forward strand.
CCATCTCTTGGCAAGAGTTGCCGATTGTCTCAGACATGTCTCAGACATACCTTGCCACAAGTTGGAAAACTACTGTTTGTTCTTCAGAAGTCTTATTACTGTTAAAGTTTTATTTCATATCAATGAGGAAGATTTTTTATTCATTACTGTCACTGTCTTTAACTTTTTTTTTTAACTTTACTGTTTCTATTATAATCATACCTGTAGTATGGTTAGGGTTTTCAGTACTTCTGTAATTACCAACTGCAATGGGTTAACAATGCTTACCTAATGTCTTGAAGTGAACATAGACATGCCAGCTGGAATTCTCCTGCAAACTATTGGTAGAAAGCATATTGATTTGTTTGTGCTTCAGAATATCAACTAGTGTGAAATCTAAGTTTTCCCATTAGACAAGCTACTTTGCATGGTTTATTTCCATTGGAAATAATATTTAGACTGGTTTAATGCATAGAATAGTTCTCACCTAAGGCCCTACACAAATTCATTCAATATTTACATCAATGTTACATTTAGTCATTCATCCATTTAACAAATATCCATTGAAACAATAACATGCATTCAATTAACCATTGAAATAAGGGTGTTGTATTGTCCATAGCACTGACTACATTTGAGTAGGCATTATAAATTAGACTGGTGGAAATCTGATGAAGGAAAAGTCACCCATAGGGTCACATTCTTGGACTCTCACTGTGGTGATGCTGGCATGTGGTATTGACTATGTAGGAACTTAGCATGGAGGCACTCACTTTTCATTGCCAGAAATCTGGACTTGCGATTAGTCTTCCACCTTCTGACATGTAGTCTAATATTTATTGAACATCTACCACATATTCATTAAGGATCTATGGTTTGCATGTTGCCAACCCTGGAAACAGAGAACTGTTACTGATGCATACTACAGACAGGCCTGGGGGTGCCTCACTAAGGTCTGGACTAAAATGTTCCAATTTCCTGGGCAGCCATACTTGCTTGGCTTCGCCTGCATTATTTGGTGGTGGGGGGTTGCTGCATACCATGTGAATAAATGTATTGTCTATTATATGCAGGTTTTACTCAATGTGGAATAAAGAAATGGAGACTTTTTTTTTTTTTAATGAAAGGAGTTATTCACTTGCTAATGGTTCAATGAGATTTAGGGAATGTCTGCCTTCTGACTAGTTTCTGGTGACAAATCAAGAAAATTCATGTGGGAAGATTACAGTCTGAATTCATATTGTGACTCACTCAGCATTTGATAGACAAAATCCACCCACTTTCCAGTGAAGTGATGCCCCTCACCTCTTCTTGGGAGTTAAAGGTCCACCTAGTGGTTCTGATCCATTTCTCAGCTTTCTGGATGTTACAGGTTGACTGTACAAGTTTGTCCCCTAGAGTTTCCAGCGTCCCCACCCCCACCTCCAAAACTGAAAACAGTGCATTTGAAGTTAATATAACTTAACTGTGGGGCATTTGGCCAAAGCTCAGACTGAAGGGGGGAGGCAGGGAAGGTGATGTGGCCAGGAGGAAATAAGAGCAAATTCCTCCAGAACGATCTGACAGGAAATGACAGAGTATCAGCCTCATACCACCCCACTCCACTGCTTGGAGAGGGAGCGAGCTGCTGGGAGGGAGAAGTCCTTCCTAATCACAGAATAGTGCCAGAGCGCAGTAGGTGAGGATGATGAAATAATAAAGCATTTCCCGTGTGTGTTTTTCATTAGGTCTGTTTTGTTTTTCTTCCAAGTGCTGGGGAAACAGAACAGAAGTCCCGCTTCAACCAGTACCATAGCGGCCACCTCCCCTGGGAATAGCAGCTGCGCAAATAGGAGGGGACCCCTCACTGGGACTGGTCCTAACACCTTCCTAATGGAAATAATGATTTGTAAAGCCCTCTTTATACCCTTGGCTACATAATTAGTAGCCTGAAGAGCAAAAGATTAAAAAATGCTGTTCCCACTCCCAGCATCTTTGAAAATTTGGCAAAACATTCAATGTTCCCTTCTGAGAGCCAAACAGGTAGAGGTCTTTGTATGCACCCAGCCTTGGCTGGTCCGGCCAGCCCTTGAATCACTCAACACTTATTACATAGAAATTAACTGGCTTGATGTCAATTAGTGAGAATTTGTTAGCAGACATACTCAAAGGGATTTCCCCCTCATCCAGTTTGCTAGTTTTTGTGGAAAATATCTAAATGGGCTTCATTCAAACACCTTCGATTAGGTGGCACAAAGTGTGTTAACCTCTACTATGTCGGTGGTGTGTGGGCACCTGTTTTCAGGGCCAGGGCTACATGTCCATTTTTATCCATGTCTCTGAGAAGATAACTGAGGAAGCTCAGAAGGAAGCAGCTTGGGGAATTCTCTCCAGCCCTAAAAAAAAAAAAAAAAAAAAAAAAAAAAACAGTCCCAAATACCTGTTGTTAAATGGGTCATAAAAGCGCTGGGAAATCAATGTTTGACTTTCCGTTTCCAGAATGGTGGCTGGGACCTGCAGTTTTAGATCAATCTGCTATCGTCACTGTGCCCTAAAGATCCAGATCATTCCTGTGTTAACTCTAAACACGTTGAAGGTGGAAATCTCACGTGTTTATCTTTTAAGAACTATTCTCCCCTCTTCATCCCATACCAGCACTGAGCAGTCTATATGTAAACTGTGTGATAAATAAAATAAGGACTCATTTTATTAAATATCAAGAAGTGCTCAGATGACCTGAAAATGTAATTAAACCTCTAAATAAGCAGATTACTGGCTGAAAAGCTAGATTGATAGATGAACCCCTTCAACTAAAAGGGATTGCTTAATGGACTGAATAACAATCTTGGACTCTCTCCACCTTGGAATCGCAGGTCCAGCATCGGGCAGGCTCAACCCCACCACTTCTGCTCCTAAGATAAATGAAGCTCCAGCAGGCGGCTGTGTGGAAAGCCCAGAGGTGAGACCCAGCCACTGTGGAGACCTGCAAATGTGCCACAGGCCTTGTAAAAATAGCCAAAGATGCCTGGAGCCCTATTTCTGAGGGTTTCTGAGGACTTCTCCTGAATTACTACCCAAAAGGCTTAAAGAACTTGTTAGTCGCAAAAGGTTAGAATTATTTCTGGCATGTTGAAAAGAAGATATGAATTGCAAAAAGAAGAAATGGAAATGAAGCTAAAACCTCAGTAGGAAAAAACAAGCTGAAATCGTGAGGTTAGCTGTTGTAATTGTATGCCTATCATCCCAAAATAAAATAAAATAGAGGCCAGTACTATCCTCCCCATGGATCAGTATGACAAACTTCCTGACTTTGGGTTTTTCACCTCTTTTGCTAAAGAAGGTCTTGGTGAAGTTTTGGTAACATAAATTTTGCCTCTGACTCTCTGAAGTTGATACATTCCAAGTTGAAATATTTGGAACATTTGGATTTATCATCATGGTTTTATGCTTTGATTAATTTATAAAATGAAATTAAATGAGCCATTCCACCTAGTGCTATGTGGCACTTCCAGAAATTGACAATGTCAAAACATAATGTCTTTTCTTTGATACTGATAGGGGTGCTGTAACCTATGTGATCAATGCCATTTATCACAAGGCAGATGCAGCGGGCCTGGTTCCGGAGCAGAATGACCAAGTTGCAGCTACTATAGTTTGTTGCTGTTGTTCATTTGGGCTGTTTGCTCTCATGACTAAAGTTTATCCCAAATGCAGCATCTCACTCAGCAAGATTCGGTCTTGAATGTTTACTGTCAATCTAGGTCAAGATGACCTAATAAATACCCTTTGATGAAACTCAGCTGTTGAGTCCAATTTTACTTAACAAACACCCTTCTCTCTCCAACATGAGAAGTATAATTCTGTCTTCTCATTTTTGGATGAAAGCAAGGGTATAAGTACTCATCCCTATCTAAATCCCTGCAATACAGTTTTGGAGGTCATGGTTCTTTGTAGAATTATGTTATGGAGCAAACTATCGTTTACTTTCTTGGCATACTACATAACATGGTAATGATACATCTAAGGCTTACATGTCCTTCTACAGACATGAGCTCCTCTTGGAATAGAGCAAAATATTACTTTGATGCTAAAGTCAGTTTATTGCCCTCCCCCAAGCTCATCATTAATAAGATTAGTATTCCCAGAGCACTGTAATCTCTTTTGATCAGAGTAAACCTTTATTTAACTCCCAAATACCTATCTCAGTCATCTTCTTGTTTGTTTGTTTTTTTATCTTATTGCATTGTGAAGTTTGGTTCTAGAATCATTCGATTTTCAAATTGATTATAAGAGCTGTGGTTTTAACTTCAAGAATTACCTCAGACTATCTATGGAATGTAGCCATCACCATGATATTTGTTCTGACATAGAATTAGTACGGTTAATGGATGAATCCAAAGGGATCGAGAACTGGACAAATGAGTCTCTGGTTTTCTGCAATTCAATCTCAGCACCAGTCAAAATGGAACCCTTATTGGGAAGAACTTGTGTGAATGCTGCAGCGATTCTTTCCAATGTTACTCAATTATAAAATGCACATAATCATAGAATAGATTAAAAGAAAGAGTGTTTGTTAATCACGATCTTAGTAATTTCCTAAAATTTAGCAAATAATGACATTGGTATTGTGAGCACATGAAAAAACTGGCTCTACAGCTACATGGTACTCTCTTAAAGAGATGTTCACCTCTCTTGAGTACTATCAGTGAAAAATGCAACGTTGAGACCTAGTTTAGTCCAGGTCTTCAATTGCCCTTTTGACAAAAGACTTATGAATTGGCTAGATTGACTTTTCAACATCCTGAGAAGCAAGAGAGCATTGTGGTTCAGTTCACAGACACTAGGCCTAAATTCCAGCTCTACTACCTATTAACTGCTATGTCTTCAGATGTGGATAACCTTTCCATACCTCAGCTTCCTCACCTGTAAAAAAGAGTTAATAATAGTGTTTCTCATATATTTGCTATAAAAATTTCTGAAGAGTTAACATAGGTTGTAAGTTGAGCTTGCTATTTGACATACAGGAAGTGGGTATATATAAACATCAATCCTTTTTTATTTTTAATTATTTTATTAAATAATTTATTTATATATATTTCACATCATTTTAATCCTTGGGGGTCACCCACCACCTCTCCTCACCGACTGCTCCAGCTGGTCCCCACCCTCCCATTTTGTACTTCCATTTGGTTGTCCATATATTAGTGAAACTATTTGGTTTCAGTCTTTTTCTTTATTACTCATTTCTGCTAGTATGATTTCTTCTATGTACATCCATGTGTCCATAAATTCATCAAACTTGTCATTTTTAATTGATGAATAATACCCCATTGTGTATATATACCACATCTTTTTCATCCATTCATCTGTTTTGGGACATTTGGGTTATTTCCATGTCCTCGCAACTATAAATAGTGCGGCAATAAACATCCAGGCACAGGTGTCCTTTTGTATCCACACTGAGGTCTCCTTTGGATAGATTTCCAGAAGTGCGACTGCTAGGTCAAATGGTAATTCCATTTTCATGAGTTTGAGGGTCCTCCACACTGCTTTCCATAGTGGCTGAACCAGTTGACAGTTAATTCCCACCAGCAGTGTAAGATGTTCTTTTCTCTCTACATCCACACCAGCACTTGTTGTTGCATGTTTTTTTGATGTGGGCCATTCTTACTGGTGTAAGGTGGTATCTCATTGTGTTTTGATTTGCATTTCCTGATTGCTAGTGACATTGAGCAATTTTTCATGTGCCTGTTGGCCGTTTGTGTTTCCTCTTTGGAGAAGTGTCTTTTTAGTTCTTCTCCCCAGTTTTTGATTGGAGTTCTTGTTTTTAAACATCAATTCTTATTATGATCTCAATCTGCTAGTGTCTTTATCATAGCAAACACCATGTGTGGAGGAAGCTATGTTCCCCAGGATCGGTTCCCTCCAGCAGCAATGGTTCTAATCATTGTATAGCTAACCATGTAGAGCATGAAGGGAGGCTTCTGAAGATTTCTCTTTATCTGAACTTGCTCCCCACAGTCCTCTCCTTGTGCTAACTGCTCAGTTCAGAATCCAGAAAGTTCTTAGTTCTTTCTTTTCTAACCAAGACCCCTCCAACTTCTCCTCTCTCTCAGCTCTTTTAACTTTCTGCAGGCAGCTTCATACTTGCACAGATGTGGCGCCATGATGCCTCTCAGTCTCTCCAAGTCTGTGTCTTCACCCTCTATCCCACCCCATCCATTACTCTCAGTACAAAAGAAACCTTCTTGGGAGGCAGGGTGGGGAGAAACACTGTGAATAATTATACTTTAAATGTTTTTATCTGTCAGAATAAATAACTTTCTAAAATACATAAATATGATCTTATGAATCTTTCTAATCTGAAGGCAATGCCTAGAGCTAGTCATTGGCATATATTGCCGTGGCAAATTTATTTTTTTAAATATACTATTTGCTGTCGAGCACACTGGAAGCATGATAGAATCATTGCTCTATTACTATTTGTTGTTTTTAAATTACTATAGCAATCTACATTAAGAAACCCACCGAAGCCTATATTTCTCTTCTTACTGAATCATAAGAATGGATTGAAATTAATTTCAAATCATTTCTTTAGAAGAACATTCAGTGTTTCCTTGTTCACTACTTGGTTGACAAAGATAAATTCTATTTTGAAATATTATGTGACATTATCTGATAACTGTTTTCCTGGAAAGAAAAAGGAACACACCTATTTTCCTGTTTAATGGACAAAGGTAACTAAAGGAGATGGCACTCAATACATCTTGTGGCTTTTATGATATTGTCCAATTTTACATGATTCATAATTTACAACTCAAATGGAGAAGGTAGAGTAAGAATGAATGGAAATTGCAAACCTCTTGGGAAGTACTTTTAAGTATAGTTTTAATAATTAAGTTGAGAGGTTCTGAGTTCTTTTCAAGTGAGCATCAAACTGGCAGCAAAGACACCTATCACTCCACCTCCATCAATGAAGAGGGAAAGTCTACAGAACCCTCAATATCTGTCAAAGTTGGCATTTTCTCTCATCTTTCCCCTACTTCTTTTTCATTTCCAACCTTGTCTTCTCTCTTAATTGCCCAGACTCTTACCTCCTTTCTCTTCCCAAGTCCTTTCTAATAATGGCTGTGATCTCTAGCTGCCCACCAAAAATGCACATTTTGCATGCTTCATGACCTAAAAAATAGTTTCCCAAGATCTACATTTCCCAGCTCCACTTGTGTCTGGACAGAATCACTAGTTCTTATTAATGGTCTGTGAGTGTTGAGGTGCGGTTGTTCTTGCCAGTATTGAAGAAGTCTTTAGATATTCTTTTTCCTTCTGTCACTGAAGACAGACCTGAGATCTTAGGAAGCTAGAACCATGATGTGGAAGGAGTTTGAGCCCCTGAATTTTCATCTAGAACAAAGCTATCAATTCATCAGTTTGTTTATCTTATATATTATATGTTTAAGAAATAAACAGCTCTTGTGTTAAACCACTGAAAGTCTATGATTTGTCAGAGCAGTGAGAATTACCCTAGTCTACATAATAAATTGGTATCTATTTCATTCTCAGGTGCTGAGATATACCTAGAGTGAAGCTCTAGGTTGTGATCAATCTTCCCCGACAAAGGATTTTTATTTTACTAAGAAGAACTACCAGCCCTTTTCTCCCCCAGACAATACTGCTATTGGCTATTCATGCTCAGCAGGAAGGGTTGATGCTTTGTGGGTCAGCACCACAGGGGCAAATGGCTGCTTGGATCCAGAGCCTGAGTTCTAAAGGTTTAGTGCTTGACTGGTCCAGAGTAGGAAATTCACTTCCTGAGATTTAGTTTTCTCGTTAGGAAAACGAGGAAAGGAGAAATGAAATACCATGTTAAACTTTCGGAACCTCATAATACCCAATTTGATCTACACGTTCTTGGGAAATGTTTTATCTATTTCAAGCTTTGGTTTCCATCTTGAAAACACAAATGAGTACCACATGAGTTTGTTTACTTATTCATTCATTCAGCCAAAAAATATTCTCTGAAAACAGACTTTCTGCCAAACACAATTTGTAGTGTATTTACAGGGAACACAGCAGTGAGCAAGGCCAAGTTCTGTTATCATGAAACTTGTGTTAGTGTAGGCGTAGTGGGTGACAGGCAACAATCACATGCATTCAGCCCTTGTAGTGAGTACAGAGCAAGCTGGTATCTGTGAATGACTTATGCTGTGTTTCATGCATGGGAAGTAGTAAGAAACGGGAGCTATTAAGAATATTTACTATAAACATAAACATGTATAAAGTAGCCATTTGACTAGTATCCATCAGGGCTATTGTGAGAATCAGATGAAGTTTGTCTTTAGGCATTATTTACTGTTATCACTTACTTAGGGATGAGTTAAAGCAGATACAAAGAAGAGTTTGTTAAGATCCCCCTCACCACTTCAGGGAGGTCAGGACACTTTCTGGTGGCAGGAGCTGTTTGCATCTTGAAACCCGAGAAAGTACAACCCCGATCCTTTTCTGCCAATTTGTATAATTCTGCTGAAAATTTTTGGAAAGCGGGTATCTCCCTCAAACAAAAGTCATTTTGCTTTGGATAAATTGAAAAAGAAACCAACCCCCTCAAACAGACTCCATGTTCTGAGGCTGGCCACAAAGGAGAAGTTGGGGCTTGAATAAAGGCCCGAGCCAGCTTACACTGCTGTCCGGGCTACACAGGGAGCAGCTAGTACAGGGTGACTCTGTGCAGTGTCCCTGAGGTTAAAAAAAAAAAAAAATTTAAATCGTATGTATAGGAAGAGGGGTATTTGAGAGCATAAAGGTAAAAATATATGCAAGGCATTCTCTTTTTAAAATTCTTGCCATGCAAATTTCCTTCA